>CAEGAG010051658.1:0-10410 GCA_903067065.1 Brachyrhaphis terrabensis
ACCCCGCCTCTCGCCCGGAACGCAGCTGGAGATATGCACCAGCAACTCCCGACCCCATTAGGGACAAGGGTGAACAGAAGATGGATGGATGTACCTCTTACCACACTTAACAACAGATGAGTCAGTCAGCAGCAGCTCTAACCCGATACCAGCATAATCCCTCCCCCCACATTTCAATAAGCTAACACTAATAATAAGAAAAACATTAAAAAACCTACTTGCTGTATTTTATGTGGACTGTTTCATGTAAAATTCACTAGCAGTGAATATTGTGCTAGTATCAGAATTGAACCAAAGAAAGCAAGGCAGTTGCAAGCCTTTAAACTTGTGGCGCTTTTGATGGGTCAGATAAACTTAAGAAACTGTAACAGCAGCTGCAGAAGGGGGGCCCAATTTAATTTTTTGCCATGGGGCCTAAGAGTCCTGGCAGCTCACCTGGTCCTTCCTAACAAGCCAGATGTGTTCATTTTGTCCTCATTTTCTAAAAATTCTTCTCATTGTAGAACCAGATTATTTGAAACTGACAGTGTGAGGGACCAGACTTAAACGAGGACAAAGAGAAGAATTCAAAGTAGAAAAAGTTTCAATGTAATTCTTCCAAAAATAGTTAACAAAGCATAAAGATTTAATGCAAGAATAAGTCAAAGAATCAGTAACAAATTTAGGCCCAAATGAACTGAGGTCAACTGAACTCTAACTGAACACAAACAAAAGTGACCCGTAAACAGAACAAAAGACTGTTTAAATAGAGGTGGAGTAACCTAGAACTACCACAGGAGGGAGGCACAACAGAACAAAAGAACAAACAAATACAAAATTAACTAAAGCAGCCTATGAAACAAAGCAAAATTCACTTTAACTTAGCACAAACAATAGTAAGTGAATATTTAAGTGACAAAATTAACTAATTTAAGTCAACTTGAAACAACAAAGTGTCCCAGTCTTTTAAAAAAACTAATGCTATGCTCCAGGTTTCCTCCTCCAGGTTTCTGTTTGCAGCACCTCAAACAAAAGATCAACTGTAAGTAAACCATTCATACAGACATTAATAAAGTGTGCACCCATTAGAAAATATATGTCTAAATAAAATATCTAACTTGAGCATACCGTAAGCTGTAACTTATATAAAAAATAAATAAATACTAACAGGATGTGTTGGTGGTAAGAGCATCCAGCACAGACAGTGTTTAGTTCTTGGTAAATACTGTTGATGATTAACTTACTGGTATCTGTGGAACAGTTGATTTTCTTATGCCAATATTAATCGAGTTTATTGTTTCTTTTCTGTATGACATGTGGATGTTTTTAAGTTGAATAGTTAAAACGGTTTTGATTTCCTTTATGAAGCTACAGATAATTATAAATTGCAAAACAATTGTGAAACACATTACCCTGCAGACAGAAATCACAGGGTGTTTGTGGCTCATGGCAGTGCAGTCGCCTTTCCACTGACTGCTTTCCTCATCTCTCAGTCAAAGTTTCCTTCCCCTTTTAGCTTCATACCCACTTGAAGTTTTAGAACCACCTTCATTTTGTTCTCTCTGTGGACTAATTTGTGTGAATGCTGAACGTGAGTACTTGGTGTTTCCAGAGGGAGCAAAAGGAGAGAAGGTTCTCTTAATGGTACATTAAGTCCTGCTTCAAGACAACAAAAACAGATGATCATTTTGTTTCTATTCTATTCTATTCTATTCTATTCTATTCTATTCTACTGTGTTAAGTTGAGTTAAAGGAACACTGTGGAGCCTGCTCTTTCTTTACTGGGCCTTTGCCTCTTACACCTTCCCCACCCAGTTCTCCTCTGGCCAACCTGCGTTTTTTTATGATATGACATCAAACCACAATGCATTGCACTGTTTGTAGTTTACCCAAGGTCTCCATGGCGATAAAAACAGGCTCGGCCCCCTTATTCAAATTGAACCGGAAACCAAGATCATTTTGGGCCAATCTCTGCGCTCTGGAGTGACATAATGGAATTTTTGGGGGTAGAACACAAGCAAGGTCTGGCGCTGCGCATAGCAGACGTGCCATCGGGAAAAGACAATGTCATAGGCGCGCAGAGGAGACACATCAGAACCCCTGAGGCGCACGACCTGAAGTTCTGGGCTGACAGAGAGACTGACACAGAGGACACGGAGAAAGAGTCTGGATCGACACCCCCTCCGCCCCCCCCCCCACACACACACGCACACCCCCACACACACACACACACCCCCACACACCCTCCTGTCTGTATTGAAACGACTCGCAGCCCTTCATGTGAGGGTGTAGAATGGAAACAAGTCTCTACGGTCCGGTCCCCGTGGTGAACAGCATCTAGAGCACGATGATGAAGAAGGAGATCAGCCTGAACCAGGAGGACCAGAACTCAGAACTGAAGCAGAACCCGCTCCGGGACACGGGTGGAATTATAAACTCGCAGGATCTGGGACTCCTAAAACTAGCCTCTCCGGACCTGGAGCGCCTCATTATCCAGTCTCACCCGAACTCTCAGTTCATGTTTCCGAAGTCGGCCAGTGAGGAGCAGGAATTTGCAGAAGGCTTCGTCAAGGCGCTTGAGGACCTTCATAAACAGAACCAGCTGAGCGACGCAGGGTGCGTGTCCGTGGATCGGCTGGAGCTCCTCGGATCTCCCAGCACCGCCGGATCCACGGGGCTCCAGCCGTCGGACCTCCCCGTCTACACCACCCTGAACGGCTACGCCGCGGCTCCGCTGGGCGCCGCCGCCATTAACTACTCCACGGACACCATCTCCTTCCCGCCACCGCCTACCCACGCGGCCAGCGCCCAGCAGCAGGCGGCCGCCGCGGCGGCGCTGTCGCGGCTCCAGCAGTCCGTCAGCGCGATGAAGGACGAGCCGCAGACGGTCCCGGACATGCAGTGCTGCGGGGACAGCCCTCCACTGTCTCCCATCGACATGGACAACCAGGAGCGCATCAAGGCGGAGCGGAAAAAGCTGCGGAACCGGATAGCCGCCTCGAAGTGTCGCAAGAGGAAGCTGGAGAGGATCTCCCGGCTGGAGGAGAAGGTCAAAACCCTGAAGACGCAGAACACCGAGCTGGCCTCCACTGCCAGCGTGCTGAGGGAGCAAGTGGCCCAGCTGAAGCAGAAGGTGATGAGCCATGTCAGCAGCGGATGCCAGCTTTTACCAAACCAGGTGCAGGCATACTGACGCTCTACTGGATGCTCTCCTATAATAACCAACATTAATTTCCTGTAACTACGGATCTTACCACAGACTTAAGGTGAGGCCGTTATTGCGCATGCCCACAGATCTTGACAAACCAAACTTGCACAGCGACCGACATGAACTATCACCTGGAAACGAAGCAGGTGTGGATCCCAGACTGCCTGGATTCAACAGGAACCGACTGTTTACCAGGCCGAGTAGAGGTCCACCTCTGGAACAAACAGAGCCCAGGGTCTCACCAAGTGCTCTCAATACAATGTAATAGAATATCTTACCTGTTTACAAGCACTTAATAATGATAACTATATTTTATTTACTGAAACATTTAGTCTTATTTCCATCTTCTTTACTTGGTAAAAAGAAGCCCTATCATGTGTCTTGTTGAATATGTTGTCAGTAATCATTGTATTGCTGCTCAGCTCTTCAGTCGCCATACTTTGATGAATGTATGAATGTGTATGAACTGAGAACGTCTGTATACATGTGTACTGGACCAGCGTCCTTCTGACATCTATTAAATTCACTACATTATTTAACCTCAAGCAGGGGAGAGTTGTTTACAGTTACGATCAATCACTTTGCTGCATGGGCCAAAAATGATCAGTATAAAGTACATTTAGGCCACAAAAAAAAAAAATAAATAAAAAAAATCAGAACAGTGACGTGCGGTGAGGTGCAAAGCTAAAACTTAATCATAATCAGATATATAAATGTAGACCACCTGCATGTTATTGTTTACAAAAGGAAATTTCACGCATGCGGACAACGCTGGAGGACAAAATGACAATTCTTTTACATACCATCCATAGCCACGGTATAATGCCGCGGTAGAATAATTCCATTAACTCAATGAAACTTGGAAATTTAGGTATTATTAATTTCGAGCTATTCTCCACAGCAAAGGGAAAACCCGTTGAAGTGCAACTCAAAACCATGTCTTTCTCTCTCTGCATTAGTCAGGCTACACACAGAGCCATTGTAGTAGCAACTGACAACAACGCCCCTAAAAAAAACACTGAAATATTTCCCACACAAAGAGCAGAACATTCAGTCTGTTGCAGTAGTATGGTTTTAGGCTTAATGTTTATTTTGCGATTATTAATAAGTGATTGCTGTGGTAAGAGGAGAAAACTGTAAATGTATCGCTGAACTTTACTGTAGGCTATACCTAGCACCTCGCTATTACTGTCTCTCACTCTATAGTTGTGGAGTCACAATGTCTGGGATCATGAGCGCCCCCTGCCATGAGGCAAGAGAACTGCCTGCCTCACCTCCAATATGTTCTCTGCTGTTTCTGATCGCTTCTCAGCACATGAAACAAGTTACACACACAGTTGGTGACCAAAACCACTGTACATTATATACATAAGCTAAATTATGGAACATCAGTTCATATATTAAATGTTTTTTAAACATTTTATTGGCCATGTACAGACAGGAGCAACAAGCTCTCATAGATTGGCAGCCAGTGCAGTTAGTGTGGTTGATCAATCCCAGGTGAGGTTCAGCTCACTGCTGCCTCACCTGCTGCGCTTCCGAGGGTTTGAATGGGAAATTGTGAAAATTTAGCGATTTTGAAGAAAAAATAAACAAAATTGGTTAAGCTAAATAAAAAATAAATACTTTACAGTACAAACCACAGGGTGAAAATAGCAATATAAATTATTTTATCATCATATTTTTCCATTATGACAGGTGAGGCTCTGCTTCACTTGCCTCCCCTGACCGCACGTCACTGCTCCATATTATGGTTGCCTTTTCGCAAGAATACCTTACTCTTTTTGAGTAGTACATGGCTGGAAGCTGTTGGTTGGTACACATACAAAACAAACAACAAGATGAGTATGGAGGAGTCTCCTCCTTTGCTGGTCTTGCATTTACATCATGAAGGGCTTCCAAGTGTTTGCCATTGCATTTACTGCATCTAACTTTCACCCTACACTGAGCAGCCTGATGATTCCTTCCACATTTCCAGCACTTTCTGTTACTCCGAATCCACACTTCTCTCTGATCCTTAGTGAGGTTACTGAAGTTTGTGCTTTGATTCAGAAGATGTTGGTTGTTATTGCAATATGGACAGTATAACTTAGATTTCTGACTGGCTGGGGATGACTTTATGGAAATAGAACATGTCTGTTGAGGGACGGCAGCTGTGGTCCTAGGTCATGTGCTGAGTAAAACAGTAGAGGACTTTGGATGTGATTGCTTCTCTTGTTGCTCCTTCTGTCTGTATGGTCTCTCGCTGGAACCTGACATTACTATTTCACTTTCCTGTAGCTGGACTTCAACTTCCAACCAGTCTGAGAAATTGTACAATGTGGGTACTTGTATGTGCTGAGAAAGAGCATAGTGAATAAAATTATCACTTTAAATATGAGGTAATTTTGATGTGAGTCGAGTGACATGGGAACCACAAGTCAGTTCAATTCGTCCATTTTGTCCCAGTTGATACAGCATTCCAACAAGGGCTCGCATTTTTAGAGCAAATCTGCGAAAAGACAGTTTCACTCTGATATTGGCACCATCCATTACCTCTACAATTCTTTTTAAAGCGAGCTGATGAGGCTGTCTGTACTGTGCTGTGAGTGCTGCCTTGGTGTCACTATAGGGAGACTGAGCTGCTGTAGGAATCTGCAATGAGTAATGCATCCTCTAGCTTGAAGTAGTCAACCAATATTTGATACTTAAACAGTTCTGTGGCATAACCTGGTAGAAGATTGTCCAGAGCTATTTTAAGTCTGGAGAATTCTCTGGGATCGTCATGTGTGAACTTCTTTCACATTGTAGGATTGTAGGCTTCGGTCCCCTGTAGATTTTCTCCTGATGTCCTGGTCTGGGTACAAAATCTTGTGGTTGATGATTCTGATGCATGGGGTACTGCACTGCATGATAGTGAGATGGCTGTGAATATTCTGTGGGAGACTGGTACTGCCGTGGCTGAACATCACTATATGTAAGTGAAGGTCCTCCTTCCCTTATGGCCATCCTTTGCACATCATTACATACATCTTGTACGTCATCATTCATCACTGAAGCCGATTTGAAATAGGAGTAATGAGAGGGAGACAAGCATTGTCTTACAGCTGGGAGTGGGTCTTGAAAAGTTAAAACTTCCTCCTCCACTTCTGTATCTGCTTGACCAATGTTTGTCTTTAAACTTTCCAATTGAGAAATAGCTTCTGACACTGATCCAGATGTACATGGAGAATCTTGAAGTTCCAAATCTTTAACTGACTTAGCTGCAATAGAATGTTGCCTTTCCTGCTGGACTTTGGGTTCAGAGGGGAGGGTTATCTGCAGCTTGCTTACTGCTTCTGTGAGCCGTAACATGTTCTCCTGCATCTGACGGTTTTTTTGTCGGATTTCCCTAATTGCTGTAAAGACCATCTCGTCTCTTGTTTGTTCAGTCAAGGCTGGTGTCTTATTTCCATCTTCAAAGCTTTGTATGGGGAGGGGTGTCATCCTGGCAGATCCCTCATGAAGTTGCTGATGGCCACTTATGTAAGGGTGAGTGTTGATGTGTGTCCTTGATGTACACTCTCCCTGTTCAACAGCTTTGTAACATCCACTTTAAGAATGTGCTCTACTCTGCTGACCAGCATACTCTACATAAAATTCATCTAGGTAAGATGGCCGACGTATTTGCCGTCTGGGTCTAACCCGTTCGTCCCGCTCCATCACATTCTGAGGAAAGGTCCAAGACATGCTCTCTTTGTGGCAACTGTAATCCGGCTCGAAGGACCATTAAATGTTGTGCTCCCTTTTATGGGTAGTGTTGGTTCTTTAAATGGTACAGCCAACACGGGCATCCGGTAAAGGATGAGAGGAGAGTTTTCAAATCCAAACTTTCTTCAACAGAGCTGAGAGTGGTCTACAAGAAATACAGAAGAGAAATCAAATGAAAGCTATTATGTTTACTCGCTATAAACAGTTATTTCTAATTTGTCCAGCAAGAGACCATAAATAAACCACAAACCACATTATCACAATATTAACTCTTTAAATTGCCAATTATATATATTTAAGTTGCACAGATATACAAATCCTGCTTAAATACTGACAAAACTTACTTTTATTCATTTACACGCTCCCAGTCTCTTGAACAAACAGCTCTGAATGGTCTCTAACGATTACTTCAACTTTCTGCTCATCTAACACTGAACATGTGCTCTTACAACAACAATGGCTTTTGGCAGCTTGAAATTACAATGAACCAATCACAGCAAACATTACTCAGGTTGCTTCCTGAGCTCTTAAAGTGATACACACACAGTTATATTAGTCCCTTTTCAACACTATTAATAAAACATATTTCTAAATGTATTGCATCAAATTGGCACTGGTTGGCAATCTGATCACAAATGCATAATGCAATGGACAAAGCTTCTATCTTTTCAAAGTAATTTCAGAGAGTCTCTTTTTGAGGTCCAAAGGAGTTGCTGAGTAGGTCAGCAGGTAAAGTAGGGGCTCAATCTGGGTCGGATGTGTCACAAGTCTGCAGGTATGCCTACAATTCCTTTTTACAGCAATCAGTTCAATACACTGCTGACTGACTGACAGCGCCACAGTTTGATTATTTTTAGAAACATTTGAAAATCTCCTTATTGCTAATAAATTGATGGGTTGTGAGATTAGCCAACCTCCGTTGTCGATGCTTGATGCTTGGAAGCAAAGTTTGCTTACCTTCAAGAGATGTACTCAGTTAGATCCAACCATTATGGGTCATTGAAGTGGAAAGCTGCTTTCATACAATCAAGATGGTGACACAACATCCAGTTGAAGTGGGTGTGACATTACTCTGAGTCTTTTCTAAAATAAATCAATATGTCTAGTTTTGGCTTTGATTGGCTGTGAGTGTGCGATCCTACCCATATTCACGTCTACAACAGTGAGGAACAGACCATAACGGAAACGCTCCTAACTGGGTTGGCACCCAACTGGTAAGAGTGAAGTTGACAATGGAGAAGCAGCTTAAGATAGTCAATTCTCTCATCTCCTCACTCAGAGTGGCTCAGCAGCTGACTGAATCACTCTTAAGCTAATGTTTAGGCCAGGACAGGAGCACTCTGAGAGGACTCTGAGAATCTTTGACAATATGGGCCCTAGTGTTTTACTCTGCTGGTTACAACCACAATCATGGTTTTAGCCATGTTTAGCCTTTACTTCTCTAATGTCTTAAAATATTTACAGTTTTCACAAAAGATAAATCACATGGAAAGTTTTCTGTGACACAGTTTTATATCATTCAAACAGACATGGTATGTAGACATTCTTGGGTTGGATAGGTTTTTAAAAATGTTTTTGTTTTTTTTTTGCTTTTATTCCACAGCTTGCGACCATCAAAAGTGAGTCACGCCTAAAGCATCTCCTCCAGAGGTTACCCAATTACTGTCCTGAGTCTCTGGTGAGAAAGTTTTCTTTTTATGGACACCTCTAACAATGAAAAGGCATTTCTGTTTTGATCAAAATTTTGAGCCATAGTAGTTCTCAATGCTCAAGAGACTGTTGAATCCTCTTGTAATTCTTCCCAGTAAACCTAAGCAATAGGACATTTTAAATAATTTATATTTGCTCAGTGTTGATTCTGTTTCACGATGAAAATGCAAGAAAAAGTCACAGTAAATGTTAGTCCTTGGAAAATACTTTCCAGAAGAAAGAGCTGGAATAGCTCATAGATGAGACATTCCAGTTTATAAGTTTTACTGAGAAAAATGACTGTCCACACACCTAAAGAATTTCAGCTTTGACTCCTTCGAAATGGAATGTATTCATCTGCCCTCCCTGGCCCCTGTCATTTTAATTCCTGTATTGTTTGTTAAATCGTGGATTTGGTGATTCATGCTGATGGGAATCTCTCTTCAGCAGACACTGACAGAGTGTTGATCAGGACATGATTGTTTCACACACTGCACTGCTCTAAAGCTTGCTATGTAGAGGGACAGTTCAGTCCCTTCACTGCTGCCAGAGCAGACAGACAAACTTGTGTTTAGCATGATTAGTCTTGTTTTTTTACTGTTTAAATTTATGAAATTGAAAAATGGGGGGGAAATTGACAGCGTCTTACTTTGAGTTTTCTCTGCAACATAATATTGTTTTGAAGAGAAACCATTTGAATCGAAAGATCATTAGGTTTAGTCTGTCAACCTCCATCCCATCCAAAAATATTCTTCAAAATATGTTTATGTTACTGAGATGCAAAGACTGAATTAAAGATTTTTGCTGGAAAAAAACCTCTTCCATCTTAAACTAAAATTCTAAAATTCACATTTCTGATTTAAAAATGGGACAGATTTCCAATTAAAATGTGCTAGTATGACCGTGTTGTGGGCATTTATGCTAAATTTTGTGGATTGTAATTTCTACCAATTTACTTTTCTCCTTTGGGCAGTTAGAATATATTTAAATTAGTTTAGAACCACAATTTGTAATTAATTTTTATATTTGGAATTGTTTAGATTACATTGGTAATTGGTAGACCCTCCCATTAATTTGAGTAATTAATAACACACCGGGTGCTTGATGGAGGTCTATTATTTGGCAAATGTCCGGTGTGTTGACAGGAGGTTTTGTAAATAATTTTTTTGACTACATTTTAGAGCTTGAAACATCAAATTAAGATTATTTTCGTTTTCAACTAAGTTGTAAGACACTCTTACTGATTACTTTGTCGCTATATATATTTTTTTTTACAAGAAATAAAGAACATATAGTTTTTCAAAACAATCAAGTCGGAAGTGCATGCAAATCGAGCCACCTGTTCCCACCCATGGGCTTTGTTGGAATTTTTGGGTTTTGGAACATAGAATGCCCCTTCTCTGCTTCTTGTACTACTCCTAAAATTAGCATCCATAGTGGAAAAGTGGAAGTGACATTATTGGAGGAGCATGGTCATTGCAGGCCTGTAGATTTTAAATGGTGATAGAAGTTGTGGTCACTTCCTGTATGGTGTCAAAGAATTGATGAAGACTTTGTGAAAGTGTCATCTGGAATTTCTGTTATTAGGCGACGTAAAATGTTAAGTGGACTGACATCACCAGTCCAGTTTTCAGCAGCCTGAACTAGAGCAGTGTTTTTCAACCTTTTTTGAGCCAAGGTACATTGTTTTTATTGAAAGAATCACGAGGCACACCACCAACCAAAATATAAACAAATGATACTCTATAGTCGCATATATTAAATATATATTAATTCTTATCACTAATTATCTTGTTTTAACGTAC
>CAEGAG010051740.1:0-10400 GCA_903067065.1 Brachyrhaphis terrabensis
CCTGAGCTAAGAAGAAAAAGGACTACACTATTGTTCAGAGATCCAAAGTCATGTTTTCAGATGAGAATCACAGTCAAGAGGAATGATAGACCAATTAATCTGGACAATTTGGATGCTGTTATAAATAAAGCAACCTTCATATGAATATGTTGTGCTTGTAATAATATTGTCATCTCCGAAGCTGTTATACATTTGTACCGTGTGTATTTTGAACCCCAAACAGTAAAAATGTTTGACAGGATTTGTCTAACCTGTGTAAAGACAAGATTCTCTGAGCTGCGGCTGTCCAGGCTCAGGACAAAGCGGATTGACTGGAAAAGCTCCTGGATGCTGGCCCTGAACTGCTCCTCCTCCATCCCACAGGTGGCCCTCGAGTACAGGATGCGAGACTGGACTATGAACTTGAACAGATACTCCAGTGCCTGAGGTGATTAAGTGCAGGATACAGATGGAGACAAACAATCAGATAACCCACCTTGCATGTCATCTCATACTTTTAGTTGCCCGGCAGAGGAAGCAGGCCTGACCACCAAATCAGTTTAAGGTTAAAAATCAATATATGAAAGAAATGATTGCAATCAGGCAGTGCGGTGAAATATCTTTTACCATTATCTTGTCACAAAGGCCACGTAAAAAGGCTACATTCTTCCCATCAATACCCGCAGAGTTTCACAATGACTTCCTTTCAAATAAATTGTGCAGGGAATTTACTCCCGAGTTCCTCCTGTGGTGTTGCATTACTTCTTATCAGCTCTGTTTCTGTTTGACCATTTCCTCTTTCGGAGCTAATTAATCCCCATTGAAGGAGCCAGATCAGAAGAAGGAGGAAGTGAGTGTGATACTTTACCCTCATCGCTTCCTGTATGTGGTCCTGTCGGACTACCTCAGCCGAGCGGTCCATGTACCACTTCAGACATCGAATCAATTCTCTGCAGACAAATTAGCTGAAGTTAAGAAACTTCACAGACGTCATAAATGAAAAAACAAGTTTTAAACAAGCTGCACATTCAGAGAAGAATAGGGTCAGATTTGCTTTACTTGTACGCCAAAGCGCCGGCAAAGTGGTTTTGGATGTAGGAGTCTATTACTGGTCTGAAGTGGTAGAACCGGCTGTCCCTGAGCAGGTTAATGATGAACACCTGAGCACACAGATACACGTTACATCCCATTTCCTCTGCAGAAAAGTCACAAGACATGATTTAATATGTGAGAGCAGCTGCGTTCTTTGAATGCCCCTACCAGAGACTGGAAAACGAGCGGTCCGTATTTATCCGTGTTGTCATCTAAAAGACAGAAAAGTGTATCCAGGACATCTCTCAGGAACTGTGATGGGAAAAAAATAATAATGTCAAAACAACTGTGGCATGATCTAAAACAGAATCAAAGGAACCTAAAAAAAAATTATAGCCCCTCTGGATAAAAATGTAACATGTTTTCATTTATTCTGAAATTATAATATGACCTAACAGCAGTCTGAAACGCATTTCCTTTACAAACCCATGTATTCAGAATATGAAAGATGTAGAAAACACTTTTTTTAACCCCTCAGTGTCCGTGAGTTTCCAATCAGTAATCATTGAATGTTGATGTTAAATTTCTCATAGCCATTCGTCTTACTAACCCTGTGTGTGCTTTTACAAAAATGTTTTGTGTGGTTTTGGAAATTGAAGGTCCGATGGGACAAGCCCCTTGCTTCCCCGCTCTCTTCCTGAGTGTCACGCTAAGGCTGCTGGAGGGTTAGACGACCTTTTACATAAAGATGTGGTCGACTCTACTTGAAAACTGGAAATGGGTCTGTACTGGGTCTTTCAGATGGATTACAATCTAAATCATATGGCCACTTCAGATCACATATGGTTCACCAGGCACAAAATTAGCCTTCTTCAATAGGCTTCACAGCCCCCAGATATAAATCTCATAGAAAACCTGTGAGCGGAGCTGAAGAGAAAGGAGTATGAGATAAAATCTCCGCATGATTGAGAGAGATTGTGCAAAGACAAAAGGTGAGTGATTACTTTCTTGAGAAATGTTAAAGATTAGTCTAAGCGCTCTTCTATTGACAAAAGGAGACTTCAAAACATAAATAGCAATAATGTCAATAATTCTATGTATTACACTTTACTTCATGTAAAAATTTCCCACTGTACTCAAAAGTTGTATAATTCTTTCTTTTCTGTTTAAGGTTATTTGACAGTAAAACAGACAAAAGTGTTTCTAGAGGTTGTAACATGTCTACCAGGAATGCCCGTAATGGTGAGAATTGCTGTATAAAGAAAGAAGGTAAATAATCCATTTAATACTCATTATCTCAGAAATAATGGTGTGATGACCTTCACAATCTCCTCTCCGCTGATCTGTCGCAGTCGACCGAGGATGTCCAACACCCTGTCCGGATGGGCCTTCCAGTTCAGAAGAGCCAGGAGATCCACTAAAAATTGAAGTAAACCAACATTTGCTGAGTTGAATCAAGTATGAAATATAGAGGACTGGTGTCTTAGCTGGTAAATTACCGTTTTGAGTGAGTTTTGTGGAGCAGAGGATGGTGGAGACCCAGAATGTTTCTTTAGGGCTCCTCTGGAAAGGCAGGTTGGCTGGCAGGTTGGGGCAGCTGTTGAAGTCCTCCTTGCAGCAGGGGAGGCTCAGGTACAGGCCCTGGTTACTGAATGTGGCATTTTCATCACACTAATGAAGGACGGACATAGAAAAGCGTTGGTCAGGTTTGGAAAAATGGGAGAAATTTCACAGCAAAATTACCTTTATAGGAACCTCATGAATCAGAGTTCTGAATTTTTTGGTTTATTTATGTGCTTCATAGTTGCTTGTAGAGCAAATTCGTGGTGCCCTACAAGTAGTAATATTAGTAGTGTGCCACTGAAAAACTAAGAAAATACATTTTAAACATGAATTGAATAAAGAATTAACATTTTTTAAAAAGCAATAGATATTTATCTAAAATTCTAATATATGCACACATTGAAAGAGTGCAAAGAATACTTACACTTAATAGACCAAGAACCTGTACTTTATCTATTATTAATTCAGAAATAAAAGCAATCTTTGGTTCTAGCAGTTATTAAGTAACAGGTTCTCTGGTTTTGGCCATAAACTCAGTTAACCTTTGTGAGTTGCATGTGAGTTCAAAAACATTTAGTTTATTCAATGAACCAGATAATTTGTGCAGAAAACTGGTGGGTTGCCACAAACGAACTGCAGAAAAAGCAATGCACACATTTTCAAGTAAGTGCACCGTTTAAATATTTATCATCTAGGATTCTAAAAAACAAACAAAACAAACTGGAAGTATTTGGTACCTAAGACGTAGATATCACTTGAATACTCATAGTGTTAGTAATTACACAGCAACTACTATAGATATACAATTATTTATTTTATTACTTCAGCATGTTTTTGAACCACTTCCTAGAGCTACAATACATACTATACAATACATGCATGTTAGCACCTGCCCCGTCTTTCTGAGCATTCTTTAGTATCAGAACAAAGTGTCCAGAGTTGAGAGAGATCAAACTACACAAGGGAAGACGGATAACATAAGAAAATGACAGACAACAGCCCTAGGCCAAGCTTATGAGTTATTTTAGGATCAGTCATACATGGCTGTTGAGTTCATACAGGGAAGAGCAGAAAGGATTTGAAGTTGATTTTTTTTTAAAGTTTCTATTTTCCATTACAAAGCGTAATTTAAAAAGTATAAGATGTGAAGACGATACAAGTTCAATCAAGCTAAATATACATCCAATGTGAGTGTTATGGCATTACCCTACCTTGTACACATACAGCTCATGGACCTCATCTGAGAGTGTGGTCCCATCCTCTCTCATCAGAGGAGTGAAGGCAAAACCAAACAATTTTTTCTCTCCTTTGTCTTTAGCTGAAAAGAAGAACATGATGTCATGCCTCATGCAAATATTTGGATAACACCAATTTTGCTTTTTCAGAAGGTTTGATTGTGACAGAGCTACAGTTGTGACTCACTTGAACAGTGTCTGAACTCAAAGCGAAGGTGGGACCCCCTGAAACGGTCGATAGGGATGGGCAGCTTGACCATCTCGCTCCAGCGAGGGCTGTTGTTGTGGTAAAGAACGAACGAGCGATACTCTGAGGTGTTCGGCTCGCCGGTGCCCAAGCTGATGCAGTCCTGTAGAGGGAAAAGAAGCATGGGAAGAAGGTCAAGCTCACTCTTACTCATATACTGATGATATGGGACATGAGAAGTGATGCACATGTGTGTCATACTTTGAGCGTGTCCCCGTCAGCATAGAGAACATACAGGGTGACTTCAATGTTCTTCTGGACACTCTTGCCACCCCTCTCAAACTCTCCTCGTTCCAGGGTCAGATATAGGTCATTGCGTGTATCACCTGAGGCAATTAAAATTTGGAGATGCTTTGTTTAAAGGCAACTGCACACATTCATCCCATAATGTTCAGCCTCTTATAGCTCCAGAGGACTGATGTTCTTTTTTTTACAAGATGTAATTAAAAAGTAAACTAGATTAAAGCTACATTAGGGAAGTAGAACCTTTCCTAAAAAAAAAGTAGACCGTGAACATGTCTCCTTCATCTGCTCCACACACAAACTCTGTGTGGTCAACATGAATAAATAATCTTTGTGAATTACATTCTATGCCACTGTTCTTTTTAATTCAAGATGACCCTGCTGAGTTGAAGCACGCACGGACTCATGACTGTCTCAGCACCTTTTGTAAGGTCAGTGTTTATTGAGACAAACATCAGAGGCAACACAGGAGAAAGATATTGCTGTTATTTATAAAATCAGATTATTGTTATTTATATCCAAGTCATTTCCTTTGGGACAGATGACTCACAAGGAGAGATATTGGGGAGGTATTTCAAGTGAAGCAGAGAGAAGCTGGAGTGGAGAGGAGAGGAACGAATTATAGATGGTCAGTAGAAACAAAGAACTACATAGTGAACGAATATTGTATCCCGAAATAAACTCAAGCTTCACTGTCTTTGAGCTTGAGGACTGGTACCCTTTGTGTCTCTTTACAGATTTTCTTTGTTTTTATTTCTTGGTCACACATGTTTTGGATGACCGAAATAATTTTTTAACCTTAGTATATCTGCAACATAGTTGAAAATATCAGTGTTAGTTTATCCATGTTACATCATCAATTAACTGTAATAAACCACATTTTTTTAAGCTAGGTCCAGTTTCACAAGCCACACTCAGGCATAACTATTCACCTAAATAGAACCTGTCTGACAACATGAAGTAAGCTAAAATATTTAAAAACAACAGCACAACATGCCCCAATCTAAAGAACGTCAAGAAAAGATGAAAATGTCATGAATAATTATCAGTCTGGAAAGGGTAACAAAGCTATGAAGGCTGTAAGATACAATAGGCTAGTATTCTAATAAGAGAAATCATAGAAAAGAGGTGAGCCTTCCCAGGAGTGTTTGACCTACCAACATTAGTGCATTGACAACTGATCCAGGATACCACAAAAGAACCGAGAACATCTGAAGCACTGGAGGCTGCAGTTGCTCCAGTTATTTAAGGTCAATGTTCATGACTCAACAATAAGGAGGAGACTGTACAAAAGTGCCCTCCATAAGAGAGGTTAAAGGCAAAAACCTTGGCTTTGTCTCTGTCTAATATTTGCCAAAAAAATATTGTGATGACCTTTCAAGACTTTGGAAATATTATTACATCGACTGACAAAACAAGGAAAGTGTAACATTTTAAAAATTTAGCATCTGGTACAGCACTTCAGAAAAAGAACATCATTGGAGGAAGCTGATAGAGCAAGGGGTTGAGAGAGAATGGGAGACAACAGCAGGAAAAAGAGCCTAGAATATCATATCTACAGTCTAACATAGTGGTGGGTGTATGGTGGTCTGGGCCTTATGAAAGATTTATTGTAAAGACCTGAAGGCAGTTGTTACAACAACCAATTGTTGGGTTTGGGGATCAAATACTTTTCACAGCTCTGTAAATAAACTTAGCAGCTGAGCTATAGCTTTTAATCTCATGCATTGTTAGAACAAAATCTCCATAAATCTAAACCAAACAATATAAGTTACTGTTTCCAATTATGTGTTCCTCTCTGCAGACCTCTGTTTCCTGCTATTTTCCCCCATTCTGTCTTACATCTCTCCTGCTTCATCCACTTCGACATTCAAGTGCTTCCTGTTTACCAGCATCTGTGACCTTCCCCTCCTTCCTTTCCTCTGAGCCATCTGGCCTTTGGGCTCCCCCTCCTGTCTGCTCCCCCTACCCCCAACTGCTCTTTGCCTCTTTACCTGGCAAGATGACATCTGGGAAACCCAGTTTGCGTGTGAGTGCCAACGCCCTGTTGAACACAGCCTGGTTCTCCCGTCTGATCTGCTCCAGCTCACCTCGCAGCAGCTGCAGCGAAATGATGAGGCCTGCAGAAAGTGGCAGCAGGGGGTTTTAGTGGCCACATGTGGATGTGGGAGGGTGAATAGGAGGGTTGAGGAAAGAGGACAAATAAAGATAAGAAAGTAAAAAATTGAGGAAGATAAAAAACAAGAACAGAAAAGAAGGAAGAGGTGGGATTTTTAAAGGACATCCGTCAGAGTAGAGAAGAAACGGTCATAGAGATGCGATCAGAGCCAGAACAAAGAGAGGGGGAAATGTTAAGTTATTATCAATTATTGTCATATTCATGTCTAGTTTGAGTCATAATTTTAATAAAACATTTTAAAATCCCTTGTTTTAGAAATGCCATTTTTAATATTTATCATTGAAACATTATTTTACATCAAGGACACTTAGGACTGGCATTTTACATAAGTCGATCGGTTTAATGTACAGTTACATTGAATTATATGTTGAGACATATTATATAAGCTGTAGTTGAAAAAAATATGTAGAATCAAAACCATCAAGCTGAAACTTAAATTTCAATTTGAATGTAATTTTGGAATTCAGAAATAACGTTGGAATTTGACATTTTTAATGTTAATTGAAGTTTAAATTTATGTATAAGTAATAAAATTGGAAATCTAAATCTAAAATTAGAATTAGATTTTTTTACCTTAAATTAAAAGTGTGTGTTTTTTTTTCCTTTCCTGTTCAGGTTGTGAAAAGGATCAGCAGGCATGCAAATTTGAATTTATTCTTGGATATAATTTCTAATTTTCATTTGACTTAGAAGGAATTTAATTATAAATATTAATTAAAATTTGAATCATTGAATATTTGTAACTGATCCCAGATAGTCTCCAGGACGCACACATGGCAATTCCTTGTCAAAGACTAGGAAACCAAATTTTTTATTACCACTTTTACTCTAAGTGGGAAAACTAATTACACCTATAAAGAAAATTTTTAAATGGTAATATAGAGCAAATAATGAACCTAGGCGCAGCTATTTATAATATCAAGCTGGTTTGTGATTTAAAGTCATGCCAATGCAGCAGATGTGTTCTAACTTCTTTTTGCTACCAGCAGAATAACCCCCTGCTGGTAATTAGAAAGAGCGTAGGGTCAACGAACTCTTACACTGACTTCAAAAAGCTCAACTGTGTCCATCTCCAACATAAACTCTATGATTTCACGTTTTTAGATGTCAATACTTGGCTACTAATCAACTATCCGCTATGTCAGCAAACTAATTGTTTTTATTAGGACAGTTGTTTTTCTAAGTAACTACTACAGTGGTAGCTGTCAGGGTGGTTGTAATAAAATAAAAGATTTACAGTTTCACAAATGTATAAATTCAGTTTTTTCTCTATAAATATGATAATCATATTTAAATCAATATTAATATCTTCTTTATTTTTACAGTGTGATAATCTAAGACTAAACCTATAGATGGAAAAATGTGCATAGTACATAAGTGGTAAGTCAAGAAGTGTTTCCTAACAATAACCTAGAAGGTTTGTGATCAGAAAACACATTTACCATAATTGGTGCTGGGAGCTGAGTACTTGGTGTTGGACTTGCGGATGATGTTCTCGTGGACCTGGTACCACTCATTTTCATTGTTGCAACTGGGGAGAAAAAGAGTTGGACAGGGCTGTTCACAGCTCACCCACTTCTAAATCCAGATGGAGGTTTAAGGACTGTGTGCATGGGGACCACATGAACAGCATGCGTCCCAGAGCAGATTTCCTCTTGGAGAAAAGGTAGCAGCAGGGGGAGTTGCTATCAAGCAGCACATTAGCCCAAATGCACAGCTCACTAAGCAAACCTGACAGCCAGCTCTCTACCAGCCTTTTTCATTACTGAGGGCCCAAAGGCCCCTGGGAAAGGCACGAGGAAATGCACAGACTGGAGCCTTATAGGAGCCGACAGTTTGGAGGCAGCAGCACTGAATCACTGCTTACTTTTTTAAAAGGAGGAGCTCTTCATGTTGCTGGAGAAATCCAATAAAGACATAAGCTCTCTGTTCAATAAATCTTTCTTTCACGCGGAGCTGTGGTGGTGTCCTAATGCAACTAAATGGAATAAGTGTGTGAATGACCTCTGACCCACAGAGGAGGCAACAAGGAGACATTTAAGCTGTTGACTGATGAGAAAATATGCTGAGCTTGGTGTTATGTTGCTTTGTCCTCTAACTTTGCTCAATTATCTTTCTGTCATCGCATTCCATCTCTTTGCCTCTTCCTCTCTATCTCCCTCCTCCACTTTCTTGGCCGGTGGAAAGGAACAGCTATCTGTGGCGAAGCCTAACAGCAGAAGCCAGATTCACAACATGCCAGGTGCCCTATATCCAACCCAGGGCGAGGAGCTATTGATTTTCCAAAGGACACTTCATTATCATTCCGGTCAAAACACACCAGCACCAACACTAAAGAAACAGGCTTTCACACACACAAAAAAAAAAATCCACATTTATGTATTAATTACTGCGGAGAGTTTCTAACTTTTATTTCCAAAAGGACACACAGCCAAACTGCAAAGTGAACCAAGCAAACTTGAGAGGAACAACATTTTCATCAGGGATATCAGAGAAAAATAAAAATAAAAGCAGACAAGTAGCTTCAGCGGCATACTCACGTGTAAACTTTGAGTACAAAGTCCTTCTCCTCTTTGAGGTCTGTAATGGTGTGGAAAACATCGCTCATGGCAAGCACGGCACATCCATAAGGCCGTCTATACTGGACGTGTGGCGGGCCTTTCTTTGAGTCATTCAGCAGCATACGACCTGGAAACAAAACGAGGAGACAGTGCCTGAGAGGAATACAAGATCTTAATCCTTCAGAAAGTGATTTTTGTTCTTTGCATTTACCAGTTCTTATTACATGTGCAACAATATACAGGTCTCTCTTCAAGTCTTTACTGCTTAGGTCCTATGGAAAGAAAATAATATAATATCACATTACAAAAACAAACTTCAATACATTTTATGTGACTAACGCAGAAGCCGGCCCAATGTTGACAGGGCAGAATCCTCAGCAGCATTTGATTTGGAGGACCCACCTGCAAATATTATCTGTAGATTTAACAAGTAGACCAACAATGAATTCCCAACATAGACTGTATAAGGTAAAAGTTGAAAATGTATTTTAGGGATTGGGTTATTTCCCACTTACTCATTTGATGTCGTAGTCATACCCAGTGAACCGTGTTTTCAACATGCTGTACAAGTTAATGTTAATTTAAAGTCAAAATTTGCTCATTCTTGCTAACTCTAACTCAAAATTTTGAGATGCACATTGTCTAAAAAATTAAGAGCTCTGAGGCCCTCTACTGGTCTGGAGGCCCTAACTAAACATGTTCACTTATCTCCTCAGCCACCTTTAGAATGAAAAAAAATATGGCATGTAAATATGTCATGACAAAATATGATAAATTTTAAGGTCTGTGAACATTTTCACAAGTCATCAAATGTCAAAACATAAAGTTTCTCACCGTAAAGAGTGCACAAAGGCGATCAACCTTCTCTGGATTCTTTGGTCCTCCATTTTTATTCAGTTTCACCATGAACTTCTCACTGCAAGAGAAGCCAGTTCACAGTTTCAAAGAGTCTGTCAGCCACGAAGTGCCTAAGTCAATCTGCTGGACTGAGACAGTGTGTGTGTCTAACTGTGTCTGTCAGCTTATACACACATACAGTATGTACTGTGGGACCATTAGAGGCTGCTCTATTAGCTTTGGGATTGGTATGTGTACCTGATTTGTTTGGCTTCACGAGAGTCATATAGAGAGAAGAAGACGTCTGCATCTTCACTGATGCTGTTGTAGGTGAAGCTCTTCAGATTGATGAAGAGGTGGTGTGACACGGGGATGCGACAACCATCACCATGACGCTGCCTCATGCTGTCACCCTGGTAATTAAGAGGAAAGTGACCGCTAACAAGTCAAGTTTATGCCAAAGACAGTCAAACATTTGTCCTTTTTATATGATGAAATAAATAAATATATGTGTATTTTCTTTT
>CAEGAG010051777.1:0-15397 GCA_903067065.1 Brachyrhaphis terrabensis
GTGTGCAATGCACAAAGCAGATGAAATGTTGAACTATCTGACTGGTCACTACAAAAATAATAATTTCACTTCCTCGCAAAAGAAACCTGTTGAAAAAAATCTAAAGATTACTTTACCCTGAAACTGCAAGGGGTATGAATAATTTTGGATGCAACTGTAAATGGTTGAAAATTGAAATGTAATTAACTGAAAACAAACTAAATTAATTACCCACACAAAAAAGAAAAAAAGAAGCGCTTATCACCCTAATTTCTATTTATGCAAGTACATAAAAGCTAAGGGTAGTTATAAAATTTATGCCCAGGATGAAAATGGGCAGATTACTAAATTTAACTGCAGGTGTCCATAATCTGTTCATAATCTATGCTTTACTTTCTTACACATCCAGACAGCCATGTACCTTTTACTTCAGACCACATGACCAGATGTTTATGTGCTCTTTGAGGATAGAAATCTCTTTCAGTTGGCATATTACTCAAACACATTTTTTGTTGATTTATTTTTTTTACTACTTTTTGCTCACCTATGAGTGAAAAAAACAAATCCCTTAATCTCAGTCTTGCAGTCACCACAAATAAAATAAAGAAATTCCTCGATGACACCAAATTCCATGCACCCTGATACAAGATGATAAAAAAAAAAACACATATCAAATGACTCAAAATCAATTAGAAGAAATTAAATAGACCATTCAATTACTTTTTGAACCAATCTTGTCCCTCCTGAGGCAAACAATCAAGCCAGAAACAAATTAAATCAGAAGATGACTGCTTGCCGTAGGGTCTTATTATACACCAGGACTAGATGACAGTATTTGGCAGCATCTGTGAGAACTGCAAAGTATGGACATATCATTTTCCCTAAAGACTTTACGAAATGACCAAATAGATAGTTGTATATAGATTCTTAACATGAGAATTCAGTGAAACAGACCCTCTCTAATATGCAAGGCAAGACAGACAATGCAGACAGAGGAAGTGTTAGATTACGACAGACCTACTGTCATAATCTAACATAATCAAGAAGGATTACAAATTCTTGAGCCATATGCTGGTGCACTTATACACCTGCAGGATTTTTCTAGTTTTTCAATGCACCAAAGTAATTTTTTTATTTATTTTTTTGACAGCCCAACAATGTTTGGTTAAATTCAAAAGGATTCATGAATTTTAAACCACTGGCAAAGAATTTAGCAGCAATGCCACATTGCTGCTAAGTGCTTTATATGCATCTGCATATAAAGCAATTTATATGCAAATGCAAAACAAGCGTCGGTGCACAAAACTAGAGAAAAATCAGCACAGGGATCATCGACTTAAATGACCTGATCCACTAATATAGACTGCCATTAATGAGCTAGCAACCTTTACAAACACACTCATGGGCAAAATGTGCAAGAAAAACATTGTATGTAAGATTTTTACGTATTATGTTTCACTGTTTGATTTTAGACTTGATTTCAATGACCCCACTGAAGAGGTTGAAGCATACTGCCACAAGGGGGCAGTAAAGATCTGGTTTACTACAGTCATGTGAAGACAGAAGCGAGGAGAGATACTACACTAAGTCATGCCAAAGCAGGGAGTGAACGTGATGAAAGACCGCAGCAGAAAGCAGACAAACAGACGGAGCCACAGAGCACAAAGAGCCGAGGTTTAGAGAAACAGTCCAAGAAGCTGCTCTCACACAATCCCATTACAAGACATGTATAACTACAAAAGCTCGAAAGACAGAGCTGACATGGATGTAGCAACAAAAAGCGAGGCAAGAGGGGGTTGTTTCTTCTTTGCTTATCAAGTCACTAAATCAGGCTGCTGGTTGCGAGGACATGCTCTGTTTGAGTGGCACCAGCAAGCTTGGCTGTAAAATTAAATGAGCAACCATTCTGTATTCCGCATTAGTGTCAGCGCTGCAGGCTGTGTATGGGTCACTGTGTGTGTTGATGAAGAGAGACAGGCGAGCTGGAAAACATAGAACTTCCATTACATTTAGCCTGGGGGTGGGGGGGTCAAGGAGTCACAAAACCTGGGTCTAGCACGTGAAACTGCACTGAACTTATTTTTTTTTTTCCCCATACAAATTGGAGGGTTGTAGCGGAACCAGCAGGTTAAGTTGCTTCTGGGTACGAGTGTCATGTCTGGGTACGATTGATAACATTCACTCCAGCTTTTATCACTTTGGTCTAGTTGAAATATTTAAACTGAACTGCAGCAATTAATTAATAGCAAACAATTTTTATTTGTTTTATTTGATCAGAACTGCAGAAAAGTAGAAGATATGGTGTTGTGGTAGAAAATTGGGAAGCACGACTCTTTCTGGTGGTTTCTGGGGAAGAAAGATGACTAACTGTCAGAGAGATTTCCCACTTGTGGTCGCAGTGAGAAATGGGCACTTGGAAGAAAATTCTGCAGACCCATTTTTACTGCATCCAGAGGTTTTCACACAAAGAATGAGATCAGCTGAAAAAAAGATGAGGCTGTGCAGCTGGATCATTCTCTCGACATCTAGCCACAAGTAATGCCACTGACAGTATATTCTCCCTCAAGCTGATCATTTTAGGTTGCTTTTGTGTCACAAAGTACTTTTTGTTTGGGGGGTAATTTAAAAAACAGTCTTAATAATGCACTCAGCTCTTTAGAATGTTAAAGTCTGTAGCTTTTTTGTCATTCAAAAGGGGTGAAATGTTGTTTAAATGTGAACGTAAAGCTCTGAACATGAAGATGGCACCAAGGAGGCAACAAAGAACAGAAAAGATAAAAGTATAAGTAAACAAGCAAAAGCCCAGAGGCTAAAACTGCATAAAGAGATCGTTATCCATATGTAGACAGATGTTTCCTTCTGTAACATAAATGACCCCTTTGACATAAAACTATTGTATTCCTATTAACATACGTCAATCTGAAGCATAAGACTTAAATAATTTTAAAAGTGTTTATTCTGATCTTTCAGGGTTAGTTGACGTGTGTGTGGCAGAAACTGAAAAACCCTGAATTAAGCAGAGATNGGCCACATGTTATGCATTTGCTTTAATTTGTAAATAATTGGTGACTAGAATGCCAAGCAAATATTGAGCACCACTAATCTCTCCCCAGTCTATCTTGTCATAAGTCACTGTCGTTATCTGTTCCCAACCTCCTTCCCCTTTTGTTTCACTCCACCTCAGAGCCCAAAATCATAGTTCTGGGAATATGCTTTTCAGTCCAGAGTAGCAGAAATCCAACCAGAGAGCTGATGATTGCCTGTGATTACAGTCTGAGCTGCTTGTCTGGGCTCATCTGACCGAGCCTGAGGTAACGCACCCTCCTCACTCGAGTCATTAACTGGAGAGCGCCGAGGCTATGAAAGGCTCGCCAGGGAGCCAGTGACACGTTTCCTTCACCTTGACATCGCCCGGAGGTTATACCATTCATTTTGGAGTAAAATACTGTTCTGGGAGGTGAGAATCATGTGAATGAAGGGCCTGTGATACATAAAAGGTCTCACAATGTGGGGGCGCTTCATTCCCCTGGTTCTAGCTGTTTAGTGCTCTCTGAACTATTGGAACCTGCCAATGAAATTGAGAAAGTAACTGTGTGTGAGAAAGGGTTGGACAGTTGGGATAGACTGCAAAGCCTCCTGAGGCAAATTTCTGATAGTGGGTTGTATAAATTATATATGACAAAACTGTGAATCCATGTGGAATTGAGTGTCAAATTGTCCACAAGAGTGAGCAGTTTGAGGGTTAATGTGATGACATCATTGGCTGTGATCACAGCTAAAGCTTTATCCTGCATTCTGTCTTGTCATAACCGTCTTCTTTCTAAACTGATCACAAAAAAATAGGACCAAGAATCCAAGACAAGAGAGCAAAAAGCACACTAAAGTAGTTTTTAAGAGTTAGACACCCTGATTCATCAACTGATTTCCAGTACATGTCCCTCCAGATTCTGCAGGATGATCAACAACAGTCTGTCGGTGAATGAAATGCTGGATTACCCTCAGAGGAGCCTTTACAACCTCTCACCCCTCACTTTTTCCCATCCTTCACCATCTCTTGACGACTGCTTCACCTCGGCTCTCTGGGGATTGGAGTCCAGCCAGCCAAGTGTAATTAAAAGTGCATAAAGAGAGATCAACCTCTCTACCGCTGTCTCTATTCAAGATTGCCTTGAGGCCGAATCTGCCAAATGTCCTGCTCTACCGGAGCTAATTCATTAAGAAATTCTCTAATTTTACTTTCATTAAAATGATTTAAAAAAAACAAAAATAAAAAATTACACATGTTTTCAAGCAAATACTCTCTCACTGGTTGAACAACACCGAATGAAGAGAGCAGGATACAAAAGACAAGATGTAAGGAAACAAAATATAGAAAACCTACAATGTTGAAATTATATATTAAAGATATGTGAACAATTCTAAACTATATACCAATAATTCATGATGCTTTGTATCATTTTAAATTGTGACTTCAGGATTGGGTTTTTCTCATTCAGAGCAAATATGAATTAAAACATGTGAAAGTATGAGTTTTATATGTAAATGCAAAAATACAATATAACTAGAGCTGCAGCTTTATTTGAGCTTGACATCAAGCCATCACCTCTGATTATGTATACCAGCATTAAGGAAGCATTTGTTGCTTCGTCAATGCTATCATTGCAGATGAAGAATAGAAATAAAGATATAACTATAAGTTGCTATAAATCAAAAGTTTTTCAAATGTACTGCAGGTGAATTGTCAAGTACTATTGAAAGACTGCAAGTATATTTAAGGTATTACAGTTTTAAAGGCATTTACAATAAAACATTTTCCAGTGATTATTTTGTTTACTTACTATAAAGAAAAAAGCCCATTGTATTTGTTTGAATTTTTTTTTCAAGCACATACAGAAACAATTTATGCACTTAAAACCCTACTTTTTTTGCTACAGTAATTTTGCATAAACAAGGAGACCTAAACCTAAATTCAAAGTGTAAAACCTAAAGCTACAGTATGAAACAAAAAAATACTTTGTGACAGGTCCCAGTAGTTTAGAATAAATTCCACTTTTTCATCAACTGTGTCAAACTGGTTGTGTTCTGAGCATATAAAATGTGTGAGAACCACCCTTACCGATAAAACTGACAATAGCAGAAGGTTTAACTGTGTTTTATGTGCCTCCTTACAAAGAGTTTATATGCATTGGCCATTTCCAAAGTACTACTTTCTACCCTTCCCTATTTTTGTTGCTTAATAAAAAAATTATGAGTTCCTCTAAAAAAAATTAGGATTATTATTGCCCATTGGGTTATATTTTCTTAAGTCTTTATGCAAAACACAGTTTCTTCTTTTATTATCGTTCCTCAGAAGCTTCAACTTATGAGTCTTTCTATTCCCTCAGTGTGTGCCAAATCTCACAAAGATAGTCTGCACACATGTTGGCGCTCTGCATGAATCCCTTTGCCAGTCAGTGATTTTTCTTTTAATCTTTGCTTGCCTCTGTTGCAAATTAGTTATTCAGTTTCCTTTTATGAGGACAGCGGGGCATGCTGTTTTTTTCAGCTGAGGAGAATTTATATCAGACAAATAAAACTAGGGTTGAAAAACGCAATTCTCACCTCCTTCCACTTGCCGGTTTTCTTTTTGTCATAAATTTAATTATTTACACCCACTGTGAGTGAGGCACAGGAGCTTCAAACTGATCAACGCATCCCTGAAGCTGCTGGAGAGGAGACGGAGATGAAAGCATTTGGACAAACTTCACTTGAGTGAAATGCAGAAAAGGGGTTAGAGGTAAAATGCAGTTCATTTCATAAAAAAATGCTGACTTCTCAGAAAATTTTTCAGAAATGGGTAAACATGAACTATCTATATCTTCAAGGCTCTTCGAGTAAGGGGAGTTAACGGACTAAGAGAAGAAACCGGGTATTAAATAGCCAGAGGTACACCACAGTTAATTATGTGTTGTATATTTTGCAGACACAGTGATTGCGGATTGGCCAGATCTGGGATCTGGAAGGTATGGTGGTTTACGCTGCAGTGAAACATAGGGATGATGGTAGATGGGGTCTATTCTGGGGTTGACGTCCATTTTTTTTAATGTAAGTGGACTGTAACAAAAGCAGCAGATAAAATTACCAAGAAACAGTTTGCAAGTTTCCTAGAAAACTGGAATCCTTCTCTTTTGAATAGTTGTTCTAAAACCATGTTGTATTTGAGGGACAAATACCACATAAAAAGAAAAAAAAGAAGATTTTTCATGAGGCATAAATTCTTTCACATTTTTTCAAAATGAAAATCGAAGCGCATCCACCTAAGGATAAGGAATCAATGAATATTTATGAGTGCAATGCGATACTCATTTTAAATAATCAATATATTCAACCTTACTGATATCCAAGACTGTGCGTTTATGGCCAGTAGCCTAATGCCCTTGAGACTCCACTGGGTGATTTGTGTCCCCATACATCAGTGCTCGCAGGCTTGTGTTTATGCACTCTCACTCACCTACAGACACACGCTGCGGTGGCCCCCACTGGGTCATGGACCCCATTAACACGACGGGTTCCAATCTTGTCCAATACGAGCCAGCGTGGGGCTCTGAGACAAAGGCCTGGAACAGGGGCTATGCTCACAAATTCAGAGAAAAGATGTCAAGAGAAGAGATTTAAGATTTATGATTGTGAACAAGATGTGCTCACAGTTTGTGGTTTTAGAGTCTCAACACGTGCTGCCAGAAAGGAGTCAGTGAGTATTATCTTTATATACTCACCAATACACACATGTGCGCACGCGCACGCAGACTGTCTACACTCATTGGATGGGAGCTTACGATTCATTTGTGACAAAATGATTTCTCCAGGGAAACTGACATCGTTGGGTATTTGGTCAGACAGACCAACACCAATAGGTCAAATTCTGCGATTTTAAAGGGACATATTAAGATCGTGAAACATAGCAAATAACTTTTCTTTTTCACTGTTTTCTTTTTAAAATGACTTTGCTACCTACCAAGAACCTGCTGATTATTTACAAAAATGTAGGTGGTGGTGGATCACAAGTGCTCTTTATGAGTGCAACAAATTCTGAAATACAACAAAAGCATTTCCAGTCAGAGCATTCACCTAAATTACCATCATGTTTTGCTTTTGAAACTGTTGCACTTTTATACCAGACAGTACATCTTTTATATCCTTTTTTAATAATTAATATATACAAAAAAGGATATTTCATAGCATGAAACATCCAGTGACAGACTGTTTCATATTGAACCAGAAAAAGTTGGGTACAAAATATGCAAAAAAATGCAAAAGGAGAAAATGCCAAAAAAATCAACATGACTAGCAACCTGCTGTTCCTTATAATCAATATAAAAACAATATTTCACCATCATTAAGTCATCAAGTTCAGAAGTCTAAGTAGCTAAAGCTCCATTATAATGATGTAATTACACTTTCCCCTGAAAAAGCTTGGCTGTTCTCAGTTGGCCAGTCTCCGTCTGAAATATGGACGCCCGTCCTGAGCTATTTCTCTCCCTCACCCCATCGCCGTTCCCCTCGGCTGCCTTTAATTACAGATTGAGGGATAATCGAACAGCGGTGGGCCAGCCCAAGAGGGGAAAATACGAGTGGCTGCTGATGATCACAGAAGCCAGCTCAGGAATCACCTTTAGCTTCTGAGCCTAAAGAAACGCTGTGTGGCCATGGACCCCTCCCAACTGTACCCGCAGACACTTGTCAAAAAATGACTGATTGCCATGTCTTTACACAAGACAGAACCAGACTGGAGGCCTTCAAGCTGTGCCAGAGACGGTGATAGCTGACAGGGTGAACAATGGGGTTTTGTCAGAGATGAGATCCCGGCTTTCTGTTATTCCAGAAAATGAAATAAAACAGGTGAGTGGTCGCTGTAATTATTAGGTAATGCTACCTTTGCCTTGTATTCTGTCAATGTGGGGGTTTTTTTTTCTTTGTGTCTCTTAATATGAATTGACGAGAAATAATTGATGATAAAGCCGGTGTCTCTTAGCAGGATCTGCGTAACCAAGCCCGGAGCAACCCAGAAATTCCATTTAATAAAGATTAGCCCTGTTTCTTGCAGACCTCATTATCGTTCTTAATTAAAAGATGGAGATAGAAAATTGGTGGGCTCCAAGTATAAGAAAATAACCCCAGGACTTCTTACACAAAAACACAGCTCAGCACCCACATGAAAGGCAGAGACTAATGCATATTTAATGCCAATGGGAAGCAGCTTCGATCAGTTCCTTCACAGAGAGAACTGGAATCACTGTTACCATAACCCTCTGTTCCTTGGGCTGTGTGAATGAACGCGACACACCATGTGCACCATGTATACAGCGAGCACGTGTGCTCGCGTGGGAGTGTGTTTGTGTGTCTGCAGGGGGTGGGATGGGCTCACTGAGCATGATTGCACAGCAGGACTTAGTTCCTGTGTAAAGGAGAGTAACACAGCAGGGAAACACACACACAGACACTTCCTCACATCATTGTTCCAGCTTCATGTAATAGATTTCTTCTATTTCATCACAGAAAGAAAACAACAAGAAATGATTTCTGTCACAGAGTGTAGCCATCGTTATGGTCCTGGATAACTGAAAAAAAAAAAAACTAGCGTTAATTTAACTTTTAGTCTTCAAATTAAAGAGCTGCTCAAATCGAGATTTTGTTCCTTTAAAGTGATGATAAATCTATGATGATAAATCTTCTTAAACAGAGCTGTTTAAGAATTTTTTAGGAGCTAGCAAAGTCTTGAAGTCATTCTATTTTCTAACGGTCTTACTCAGTTTATTTTTAAACTCTTACGGCTCACTGCTCCTATTATTAGCTTTGCATCATTCCTGGACACCAGCTATTTTACACAAAGAGCTTCATTCTACTGGAGGTTTCATCTCAGTGGAGAGAAGTAAGCGAGTTACTTCTCTCCATGGACACCATGTACTTGCTAAGCAAGAGAAATCAGTTAATTGTTACAATAAAGCACCGCATTGATTGCAATGCAGCGCTTTGATTATGTGTTGTCAACTGTACTTTTTCTAAAACTGAGTTTTAGATTGTGGACTACAGCATATCAAAAGTGATCAAGATTTAAAAAAAAACACCAAATTGCCCACATGCCAACATTCTGAAAGCCACAAATCACACTTCCTACCAGTTATACCCACAATCTTGGTTCAGCAGTAATGCTGCCTTATACCATCAGCCTAATGTCAGTCAACATTAATGAGAAAAAGTGAATACAAAAATGCACCGCAACTAGAAAGAAAATAGTTATTTGAGTAAGTATTGGGGTATGGTGACTGTTTAAGGAAATCTAACCAGAAATCAAAACCCTTTAAACAAGAATATAAAGTAAGTTTTTGTCACCATCTGTTCTTATTTTTCCATGCATAATAGCATCCATTATGGCTCAGTTGTCAGTCAAACTTCAGCTTGATATTAATATTACTTTTTATAGTAATATTCTACTTTTTGGAATCAAAATATAAAATTGTTATTCCATAATTTCAAAAGAAATAAATACGAAACTAACAGGATTCATATTCAACATGTCTAGCTGTTTTACCATTTCCCACAATCTTTTATTATTCTCCACATGAAGCTATGAACTCATCACAAATTCGTCCCCTTAGCTTGCTAGCTCCCTATTTAATTTAATTCCCTCATTCCAGTCATTTGAGGGATTGATAACCAAGTTAAATCTAAGCAAGTTGTTTCTAAATTTAGTCAGTGGTCTGTTTATAGAAAACTCTTTGGGATATTTACATATATTTTATGGCCTACAGCTGCCAAAAAAACGGCAGAGAATGTTCTCCCTTAATCTTCCACATGTGAGTTGCATTTCAGGGAAAAAGCTGTCATACTATTTAAAAATTGGAATCCATGTTAGAAATGGTAAAAAATGGCTACTCCACCACAGTGTTTATGAAAGCCAGCAGACCACCAGAAAACCGACTGCCTGCTGTTGATCCCTGATGTCTAGTCTCAATTCTTGTGGCCCACAAGTGACTCGAAGGTAAAGAAAAAGGAAAAGGGGCTTTTTTTCCTGCACAAACATGTTTCTGCTTTGAACGTGTTTAAAACTCCATGTTGGAAATATACGCATTTTTATTATCAGTTCACTTTTTTTTGGATAAAAGTTAACAGTTTCTCTGAATGTTAGATTTAAAAATACCTTTTTAGTCCACAAAAATGTCAGGAAGAACACATCCCATTTCAATTTCCGTATGTAGGTTTTATTAGTTGACAGCGTCAATCAGTAACCCACGTCACCACCGGTAATCTAAATTTAATGCTCCACGTCAGGACAGTTGGTACAGGAAGCAGATGGATTCCTCTATCGTTGTCCAAGGTCATGGTGAACCAGCAGCAGAGCTCCTCCACCAGGTGGCTCTGCTCTCTCCAGGGGAAGCTAACCATAAAACACGGAAGAACATCTGCTCTTTAGGTGTCGTAGTTTATGCTAGGAAATGACACAAAACGCACCATAGCTCACAGCTGGATTTTCTGAATTTGCACTCACCCACAGACACTATTTAACCACTTTTAACTCCAAGAGGGAGCCCGAAATTCTGTTTGGATGCATCGAGAATCGCATCAAGAAAGATGAAAAATTATAATTAAATAAAACAATGAACATCGGCAAATTGCTGCACAAACAGCCTGCACTCGACTTGATTGGGAGAGGAAGGAATAAACAAAGTGTCCTTGTTCAGCAGAAGCAGTCTTTGGCGTGTTGAACTGTATGGTGAATGCAAATCACAAGGGACTCTAGGGCTTTTTGAGATGCTTCCCAGAGTTGAAGAGCAGTTGGGAAAACGGCAAAAAGGGCAGATGTTCATGAATCCTTTAACCTTTGTTTCACAGAGCTGATAAATGTATATACACATGAACAATAATAACTGAAAACCACTAATCATAGCTAAAAGGAAGCAATCTTTTTTCCCCTTTGTTTCGAGTTGAAGAGATTCAAACACAGCTAATCCACCCTTAATACAACTGGTTCAGAATAAAGATCAACCGGTCTCACATGCAATACAACTGTATTCACTTGAGGCATTGGGGATTATACAGAGACCCAGTTCCCTTCCTCAAACCCCAACAAGTCTGAGTTAATAATTCAAAAATAGAAACTCGTTAACACAGTAAATATTATGACCTAATTTCAGAGAGATTGGGAATGAAATGATTAGTTAGGGCAGGTGTGCATGCATCGTTTAGTGTGCATGAGACAAAGGGCTGTCATGCAAAAGGCAGATTAAGGATTTGCTCTTCAAAGCCCATCTAATGAACAGTACCTTACCATCTGCTCAGACTAAGGTAGCTCTATGCACAGAAATGATTGTACTGAAACGAAATTGAGCCACGGAATCTTTCAAATCCTCAGTTAACGAAGCCCAATGTAGCGGCTCAAATGAGCAAAATGAAAGCAAATATGTGAAGAGGTTCAACGAGAGGACAAAGCATGATAGAAAAATACAACTTTTACACTAAAACGTTTGGAAGTGGAAGCAGAGTAGGTGCGTGGCTGTGTGCTTGTTAATACTGTAGGAGTGTAGGCTGAAATGAGAGGTTTTTTAGAGCTGGTTTCATTTCGAGTTGGGAACAGAGTATTGACCGGTTCCACTACCACAAGTAAGGTTATGATGACTTGCTGTATTTTTATTTTTTTTTTTTACATCTTGATCTCCATGTCTACATTTCACCTTTGTTCCATAATGCATTCCTATGTCTTTCTCAAAAAGCTGATTCTTGTTAAAATAAAGTCATCATGCTTACCTGTACTTTCTTGACATACGAGTCCATTTTTATATGCAGTCATTTGTTCACAGTGCCTTGAAAATGTACTCTCTTCACACAAGAATAATAATATTGTGGAGACGTTCAAGGCAGGTAATTATAAAATAATATTTCATGCTTTGAAAATCTCATCCCCGGAAAATCGGAAAAAAGAAAAGTGACAGTCGTCCACCTAAGCTGATAGTTTACTCAAGAGGAGAATTAATCAGAGAATAAGCAAAGAGGGCCTATGTGAGACTAGAGGAACTGCAGAGATCTGCAGTGTGCACTCAGCAATTCTAGCCTTGATAGGAGGGCAGCAAGAAGAAAGCCGTTGTTGTAAGAAAACCATGTGAAGTCCCGTTTGCAGTTTAATGCAATCCATGTAGGAGATGATGCAAATATGTGAGTGCATGCAGTCACTTGAGACCAAAATTAAACCTTTTGGCCTATATGCGAAAAGCTATTTGTGGCAGAAAATTAACACTACACATCACACGCATCAACTTTCTGGGGAAACTGAGCACGTAGGGATTCTTTGCTTCAGCGAGCATAAATTAATCCTGAAAGAAAACCTGTTAATGTATGCTGTACCACACAGTCCAAGCTACAACAGAATAGAGAAAATGATATTACTCTGCTGCAAAGTTGCTTGAGAGTTCTAGGCATAAATAAAATGTCTTGTAGAATGAGAAGCAAAAGATTGTAGAATTTAGATGTGATAACGTGAAGATATAAACAAAAAAACTGTACATCCAAGTTCTGAAAAGTATTGGGAAACCCATACTTATTTGGTTTTTATTAAGTAAAAAAGAACTCCGTATATTCTTTTCTTCATTTCATCGCTACACAAACAATAATTCGCATTACAGATGGTGTTTGTAATATGACAAAATGTCAATGTTTAATGGGATTCTATACTTTTGCAAGATACTTCAGGTATGAAGCAGTTTGAGAGGAGCCCCAGAGCACCACAAACACCCAGCATCCACAAAAATCTATTTTATTTATGAGTTAATTCTTTTTCAAAATACTGCCCTATATTTGGTTGTCTGCAACTACCGGAGTTTCTGGAGCCCAAACAACATGCTGATGAATAGCATTAACTCTGAAAGAGCTCAGGTCTTCAAAGCACCAGACAGCTATTATGTCAGCATCAGCCAGACTGGTGAGTCTTTTTATGTCCCAAAAATAGGCAGCAATCTCTGAAGCAGCAGAGCATTTCCCCCTCTGTTTCCACTAGCACTCACACATGTTAATGAACATGAAGGGGAAACACTCATAAATATCTCTAATTAAAAACCAAGAACACAGTAAGAAAACTCTAGAATTTAAAAATGAAAAAAGAGAAGATGCCCAATAAGGCAAACCCCCAGCTCCTCCACAAAACATACAAGGTACACATTTAAGCAAAAAGCCTTGACCTGGAGATTAAAGCTTAAAGTCAAATGAAGGTGACTAATCAATTTAAAGATTGACTGATCAATGGCTAATCTACAAGTCTATTAGAGGTCAGCCATAACGTTTGCAGTATTGGATTAGAAAATGCTTTAAAGCATAAAACGAATATTCATTCTGCAAAAAAAAAAGAAAAAAAAAAGATTCTTTCATGTTATTCCCTTCCAGCAGCATTATTAAATAAAACGCAGCACCATGAATAACAAAGACATCAGCTGCAAGATAAACCAGTGCTGGTCATTTGTCATCCAGATCTCCAACTTGTTGACAACATGCTCAAACATCCTCTTCCTATTTTCCCCACATCACCACCCCTGAGTGATGTTGTAATTCGCCCATCATGTCTGCTTCATGGTTGGCTGGAGCCTTCATTAATTGCCAGGTCCTCGATGATGACCCGGCGAATAATATGAATAATTGTTTGCTGGTAGCCACTAATTGGGTGTTTCACGTGTCCGACGAGCCGAGAATGTTTTTAATGTTGAGAGCTGATCGAGAGAAGACTTTTTGGTTCATCATTTCAGTTTTATTATAACTGGCAGAAAACCGCATTTGTAGTAGATTAAGAGCCCTCGGTGATGGAAGAGAAGTTGATGGATGAAAGCAAAAGTAGAGAAAATGTAATGGATATAGATAATTAAGACAATAGGAATTTTGAATGTCTTCAATAAACTATCAATTGTACTATGCCAAGGTTTAACTTCTGTTTAATCGTGTTACATTGTTATGTATCTACTCATCACAAATTACCTAAATTTATAAAAACAGGCACAAGTGCCACAGACTAAAAGAGTATTGCAATGTTCTTGTTCAGGACACACAACTTGCAAAAAAGAAAAAAAAACAAACAAAAAAAACCCAGAAACTGTTCTGTAAATGGGAATACTATGCTGACAGTAAATGGACAGAGTTTTGGCAAACAGACTGTCTTGATCAGAAACATTGTGGCCTATTTAATCTCATCTTCTAGTTCTGAACCAAGTCATGAATTCACATAAAGTTGGATGACAAAGTCGAAGCTGTCAAACAATGCTTGAAACATTTTTTTCTGCACTTAGTGTCAGCATGAATTTTGTTCTTCACATTTAATGTCCATTAAATTAGGAAGAAACCCTTAGGTGGAATTTCAATTGAGCACATTGAAAACAATGAGTTTCTGCTCACCAAAATACAAAGAAGTTTAAATAAATTGGGTGCTTCGTGTTTAAGCAGTACCACATAAAAAACTTGCACAGTTTACCCAAGGCCATTCTTGTCACTGCAACAACACAGTTTACCAATTAAAAATCATTTTCTCTGGCTTAACCATGCACATAGTATAGCATCAGAAAGCACTTGGGCAGAAAATGGCTAATTAAAAGTGAACATTCATATGCTAATATGCAGTCTACCTGTAGTGTGTGCACATACACAAGAAAAACCTGCATGTTTAAGAGATCTTTGTTCACGTGTGTCCCTAAAGTGGTGCGTAGCATCTGCAGTATGTCCTTGAGGCCCGGCGCGAAAGCGTTATTACAGGAAGTAATCTCATGAGGAATTGGAATATTCATGAGTACAACATTGCCCTTAAAACAAAGCTCAATGCCTCTCAAAAATTCTCAAACAGCGGTCTGCTCACACACAAAAGTGAACTGGCATTTAATGAAATGAAATTCTACACGCATAAACATTAAGCACTGCATGAATAGCCATGAAAAGTTCAAGTTCAGTATTAAAATAATCCATAACAATTAGGAAAATGAAACGGATCTGTTTTAGCAAAGACAGCAAGTTAATAACATTTATTTATGCAGCCAACAAAAAAATTAAAGCGACTCCCACACAGAGTTGTGTGGTTAAAAATATAATAGGATCACACTGTGAGTTTGTGTAAAAAAAAAAATAGGTCATGGAAATATTAGGTTATTGTTGTGTGTGAAGACAGATTTATTTGCATCTCCAGTTTGGAATGATAAACAGAAAAAAAATAGACATGAATAGGATGGCACCACCGCCAAAGACAAAGCACAAATCATCAGATCTACCAACCATTTTTTTCCCACATTATACATATTTTTTTCTTTCTGTATCCGTCTAACACACTAACACCAAACTAAAGGACCTCAGCAATTACCCCTGAAATAACCTCCTTGATTGATATCTCAATTACGCCATGCCTTTCTTCTGCGTTATCTTGTCT
>CAEGAG010051793.1:0-44773 GCA_903067065.1 Brachyrhaphis terrabensis
CAGTCAGATCAAAACAGCTTTTATTTCTATAGAAATAAACCAGTGTGAAAAGATGTTCAATATTATTTTGTCTTAAGAAGTACAAATTGAGTCTAGAGAAAGCTAACTCTCTATTTTATTAACAGTTTGTTAACGAGATCTACCAATACATTCTGGCACAGCCGGCCCTTTAAAGACATTCTTGATTTTGTTGTGGCCCAAAATGAAAATGAAAATGAGTTTGAGATGTGGTAAATAGAAATGCAAGCCACACTTTTCAGATTGTACTTTACATTTATGCATTGTTTTGTGAAACCCTAACGACACACCTTGAGGTTTGTGGTTGTAACATGGCGGATTTTGAAGTAGACAGACTGCTTTCGCTAGACGCCATGGCAACCAGCACAGGCTCACATGACTCTCCATCCCTCTCTCTCTCTCTCTCTTCCCCTTCCACCCGCAGCAAAGCGGAGCGCCCGCCGTCGCTGAGCCTGTACCCTGGTGGCGAGGGCATGGTACGTGGGGGTCACGGGGGGGCTAGGATGATGCCCGGGAAAGACATCTGGCAGGTCAGCGAGCTCGGCCATTCCACCTTCAGCTCCGCCTCTCAGGTGGGACAGACGGGGAGGGTGGGGGGGGGACGCCCTGTCCTCGTCCACGGCTCCCTGTCAACAGCCGGGGAAGTGGAGGACGGAGGGGCTGGCGTCGCTGCTGCTCTGTCACCACTCCTCCCACGCCTGCTTGTGTCGCTCAAAGAGAAACAAAAGTTTTCAACCACATCAGCCATAAATCCAATCTGTTCCTTTAAAATCGAATTTGTATGTTTATGAACATTGACTCAAGCATGCAGGGATCACGCTTATTGGGGTCATTTTCGTGCAGGTTTTTTTTGTAACTGTGTGATTATTTTACTGTGGGGCTTCCACCGTGTGTCGTCGTGCTACACTTTTCGTACTCGTAGTTGTTTTTTTTATGCTTTTAATTTAGAAATTTGTGAGTGTTATGTTTGTTTGACTGCAAGAGAAACGACTAAGGTAAAGTAAAAACCCTTGAAGATAGTCCTTAATGTTCTAAGTGGACATCTGTCAGTGCTGTGTTTTAATTGGCATCTAGCAATTTAAAGCTTATCCAAGATATAACAAAGAACATTGTATTTATTTGTGAGCAGAGTTGCCAACAAAAGCATTTCTTAGCTGTAGCGCTGATATAAAGTAGAACACATAAAAATAACGTAACAAATTCCCAATATTATTATTCCTGTTTACAATCATTTTAGCATTACAGCACAGATAGACGCTGCAGCAAACGAGAAAAGCAGCCAATCATAACTCTCATGAGTCATTGCTTTAAAATGCTCTTGGATTATTTACAGCTTGTTAGTTGATTTATTTTCCTCTGGAAGCACCAATTTCAATTTGATAGCAGTATCTATTTGCAGGTCATAAGTTGCTAAATGCAAAATTAAACCAATATAAATTCATCTCTTGTTGATTTTTTTGACTACTTCAGGCTTCATCTTTGAAATGACTTAGGTATTTGTGAGCTTTTATGAAGATTTAAGATGAGAACTATAGCTAAGAAAGTTTTATTTTAAGATACTGGACTAACTCGAGGACTTTCATCTTATTAGAATAAAGTAATGTAAAAATCTGATTGGGGTTTGTATTCTTAGCTCTTTGTTGAAAATCAAAAATATTTGTAATGATCCTCACATAATATGTTCATCATCTCTACTGCCGCTCATCCAGGAGGACGAATCGGAGTCCGACTCGGTCGCAGCCACACCCAGCAGCACAGGAAGCAAGTCCAACACGCCCACCTCCTCCGTCCCCTCCGCCACCATCACCCCCATCAACGAGGGCTTCCCCCCGCACTACGACTTCGACGTGATGCGCGCCGGGAACCGCAGGAAAGGCGCCAAGCGCCTCAGTCGCAACATGGAGGTGCAGGTTTCCCAGGAAACCAGGAACGTCAGCATCGGTGAGAGAGGATGTCACTTCTGCTTCCGTCTCATCTGCTGTCGCTTACGGTTCAGGACAGATGTGATAACGGCCGGTGTGTGACTCTTCTCCAGGTATGGGAAGCAGTGACGAATGGTCTGAATTTCAGGAAATAATCGACTCCACCCCAGAGCTGGAGATGGGAATGGATTCCAGGGTGTATGGAGGTGGAAACAGGTAAAAATCCAAAGCAACTATTAAGAATCCATTTATTGTTCTAAGATTTTTTTGCAAGTAAAAATCTGAAAGGTGTGTTGAGTATTTAAATTAAGCGCCTTTACTCTAATAAAGCATAATCAACATCAAGACCTTTGAACACAACAGACAGATAAAACAGTGGAAAAGTTGAGAGCAGGGTTAAGTTATGAAACAGCATAAATAGGAATCACTGTTCAATCCAGCGTCCAAGCATCAAACGATCAGCAAACAGCCTGAACCAAAACGTATTCTTGTGATAGAGCGGCCCAGTCAAAGTCCAGACGTAAATTAATTTGAGAAACCATGCATGGCTGAACTGAAAATGTACATTCAGAGAGTTTTTCATTCCAAGGTGACTGATCTTGTGTTATTTTACAAAACAGAATTAGAAAAATTGTTAGTATGTAGACGTGGAAAGTTGATAACAGACATATCCCCCCCAAAAAACCTGTAACTGTTGCAAAGTGTGGACTTTCAAAGTATTATTCCACAAAGTTGGGTACAAACACACAGCACGTTTTTCATGTCCCTTCCAGATCATAATTATGCACCTCATTGTGTTGGTTTATCACACAAAACACCTAAAAGGATTTTTATTGATTTCATTTGGGATTTTGTTTTTAGTCAATACATTTTAAAACATTCTACAGATAGGAAAACTTTTGCATGTCACTACATATATCTGGGTGTTTACATCAGGACAGTTTTTGTCTTCTAATAATAAATAAGCCTTAGCCCAGGTTTTTCCTCTTACAGAAGAAATGCTTGAATCATTGATGTAAGATTCAGAACAGTCAGGTTGTTAGTGGTAGGAGGGATTTTCTTATGTATACATGGCCAAGGAAAATTATTTTTCTACTGATTATTTTCCCCCAGTCCTTCTCAAGGGATTGTTAACGAGGCATTCGGCATCAACACGGACTCACTGTACCACGAGATCAAAGACGCAAAGTCGGACATCATCGGGGACGTCGACGCCGGTGCCGAGCTGCTGGGTACTGCCAACAATTTCATGTTTCTATCGCTTTATCTCTGGTTTTATGTTTCATAACAGGCCGAAATGAGACATTACTCTGGTGTTACTCAGATGCATGGCCGCGTTGCACCAGTTGTGTTGGATTTAGCAGAGAAATATTCTTCTTGCGAGGCCGGGAATGTGGCTTTCTTTGCATGGAAAACTGGAGCAGGGCATCGCTGCAACGCCATCCGCAAAAAAGTGCAATCTCACACACTTCATGCAGTGCTACTTTCATTATTTCTTTGTTATACCAAATTGCTTGTTTTCCACCCTTTTTTTTATTATGAAGCAGTGGAAGGTTTAGTAAATTATAAGACGTTTGGTTCATTATTGATTTCATCACAATCATTATTTATCTTAAAGAGCCATTGTTTATCTCAGCTTCGATATTTGTACAGTTTAAATGTATATTTCTTTCCGTTTCTGTTTCTGGGATTTTCGTGGCCGTGCTTTGCGACTTATTCAAACTGTTTGAATTTTCCGCAGCAGGGAGAAATTTGACCCGTGTTAACCTTTCGCCCATTTCTCTTTTTGTTTCTGCCTTTTATGTGCGTCTGCTGGTGACTCCCATAGGCGAGTTTTCAGGTGTGTATCTTTTCAAGTGTACTCTGCAAATGTAAAGCTAATCTTTCAAAGAGGAGACATTGCTCTGTCCATAATTTTGTTTAAAATATCAATTATTTTAATGAACTGCCTGATCAAGCTTTATATTTTTTTCTATTATTTTCAAAATAAGCAGACCTAACATTGTGAGTTATTTTAAAATTTTAATATTTAGAACCTTTTTATTCTTTATTGTCAAGATGTGACAATAAAGAAAATAATTACCTTATCCAAGTCCTTTTGGGTTTTTGGTGCACCATATATACAGCTCATATCATCTTATTGTATGATATTAGTTACTTTATAAAGAGCAAAACGCCCAAAAGGTGCAGTGATCTGCCTGATAAGTAGTTAAAAAAATGACTGTTTTGTCAACAAACATCGAAAAACCTCGCATCGATTTACGTCGTCCTCTACTTTGTGGAAGTCTATCACATAAGATCCCGTTAAAATACACATAAAAATCTGAAACAAATGTAAAACAGTTGAGTTTATGATCTAAAGGTAATCCTGAAATATTCCTCCAGAATCTTGCCTCCATGAAAACAATGAAGCTGGCATGGAAACCAATGAGTGAATGCTTGTCAAACTGAAGTTCATCACAATAGCCTTTAGCAGTCGTGTGTTTTACTGGAGTCAAAAAGAAATGTGATGATAGTATAATAAATCCTCTCCTTTCTCCCAGCAGATGAATACATTTGCAACATTTTTAACAAACTCCTTCGGCTTCACTTTAAATCAATAAATGCTTCTCTTCAACTTCTCTCCTTTTCTTTCTTGTCTCTAATCGTTTCTCTTCCTCCTGCCATTTCTTCTTCTTTTGCCTGCAGTCCGTGACGATTTCTTCGGTAAGGTGTCGACGCTCACGCTCACATTTTCTAGTTAAATCCTTCCTGATTTATTTACATATCATCCTGTTTTTTTCCCCTTTTAAAATCTGCTTTGTGTCTCTGTTTGTGTACTTTTTTTTGCCTCCTTTGCATATTATATCTCTACAGTTTTTCATATCTGTCAACAAAATTATCATAGCAGCATCTGCCTGCTAAAGACCGGTGTCTCTAAATACCATCTCAACGTAAAAGTTTTATTATCAGGTGCAAGGACATATAAATAGGTCATTTTGATTATTTTTTCCATTAAAACTATCTATTTAAAACACAGAACCCTCTTTTTTTTTTGCCTTTTATTTGTTTTCAACATGCCCTCACTCATGATGTTCTGTTTCTGTTGAGATTTTTTGCTTAAAAAGCTTGTAGCTTGGCTTTTTCTCACATTGTGCTCGCTGCTTTCACTTCTTCTGCTGTTTTTTTCTTCTTCTAAATGATAGAAGAAATTAATGTATGGCTGTTAGCTAGAGCATGACAGCACTAAGTTGTGTGGTGAAGAAAGCAAACAAGTAATCTTTTTACATTGTTGTTGAAGCTGCTCAGGAAAAAATAACTACAAGACAGCAGTGCCAATATTTTGGTGTGTAGACTGGAGTATTTATGAATGTTTCATAAGATGGTATCTTATCCTACAAATATACTGTGCTTCTAATTATTATAATTACATTTAAAAAGAATAATAAAATGTTTGAAACTAAATTAAGGGGTTTTAGTTAAGAATCAATTATTGTCTCAGGCTTTGTTTATTGTCTCTGACGAGTTATAGAGAAATAAATGCGTCTGTTTCAGGGATGGGAAAGGAGGTGGAAAATCTTCTGACGGAGAACAAACAGCTTTTAGAGACCAAGTAAGGATGATCCTGCTAATGAATTCATGTCAGACTTCTGATTTTAATGTATGTGTGGCATTGTGTAAGTGTAGGCATGACCTAAAAATGTATCTGAAATGTTTTTATGCGGTACTTGATTTTTTAAACGTTTGTCAGGGTCTAGAGCTTTTAATTCTTAATCCCTGACTTCCTGCTCCCCTGAGGTACAAATAGACTACTTCTCTTCGCTAATTTTCAAAATGGGAAAGACATGAAAACATGTCAAGAAAGTGGGAAAGGTTAATTTTGATCATTTTAATGACTACAAGTAAATAACTATTTGCCAAACGTAAGATTAAAAAGTATTTTTAATCATAAAGTTATCAGTAATTCAACTCAAACAGTGAAATTTGTGTATTATATTTATTTATTATTTATTAGGGTGATCTATTTCCTGAATTTAATTCAGCTAATTTAATTCTGTTCGTTTGATAAATATAACTTGTAACCCAAATTCAGTTCTCATAAAATGTTAATATTATGTAGCACCAATAAAATCTAAGACTACTAAGTCGCAAAAGGACATTATTAAAGAAGCTGTGAATTCATAGGCAATATAGAATACATATGGAAAGTTGAGTGGAAGGAGAAAGTATGGTGGAAAATGAAACACAAGCAACAGGGATACCATTAGATTAGATTGTCTTGAGAGGATTTCATTCTCTAATCATCAAAACTGACAGAAATAAAAACATTTCTGTATTTACTGTTGATATTTTTTTCATTTTGGAATGGGATTATTCAAATAAATGTTAAAGATTTTCAGTGATACGCTAGCCTCACCTAACTGAGATGTTACACGTGGAAGGTACTATTACATTAGAAAATGGCAGCTTGTTTCAATACCCTTCTTGTCTCTCTGCTGTTTGACAGAAATGCTCTGAACATTGTAAAAAACGACCTTATCGCCAAAGTGGACGAGCTGTCGAGTGAGCAGGAGGTGCTGAAGGAGGAGCTGGAGGCGGTGCGGCAGTCCAAGAACAAGGTGGACGCCAGAATCAAGGAGCTGGAAGAAGAAATCAAGAGGTGAAAGAAACGTTTTTGTTTTTTTTAGATTTGTCTTGCAAGATTTTAGAGGCGATAAAGTTCAGGATGGGAGAGCTCCACAGTTGGTACACAACAAGAACCTGTTGACCTGCAACCTAAAACCCAGGGAGGGTAAAGTAGCAGGTTTGTCTCAGCAGCAGTAACATGATAGTGTTAAATACCTGTTTCTCTTGATGGGTGCAAATATAACAGGGAAGAGGAAAAATATTCAAATGTGAAGCTCACAGTTTCTGTTTGTTTTTCTCAAACCCACAAAAAAAAACTGTTTCGGTCTCCAAGTTTATGTTTGGGACAAAATTAACGCAGATAGTCAACGCTAATTGAAATGTCAAAGCACCGCTGCACATTTAAATCATATGTCCTTGCATTTTCCAGAATAATCACATTTCTAGAATTAGTTTCATATGTCTATTTTTGTGAGCTAGGATAATTATCTAGGAAGTTTCTTTAGATGAAACATTGAAGATGGATTTTAACATTTAGGTCAAATTGAGCTTATATAAAGGCAGATTTAAAAAAAAAAGTGTTCACAGCCTGAGAGAAGGTTAAAAGTGCTGATATTTTTAAAAGCAAATAAAAAAACATATATAGATTTATATATATTTTACTTTACCACTTATTTTATTCATTTGCTATTTAATTGAGCTGTTGTAGAAATTCCAATGCTTCCTTTTTACCTTAATGCAATTAAAATTATTTTTTTTTAATGTTCCTAAAACTTTTCTAGATTTTGATATGAAGCGTTATGAAGATTCTTAAGTGTTTCTTGAGTTTTGTTGTTTCATTTACAATGTTTATTTCAGTCTTTGCTTTTTCCTACTGATGTGTTTTCTCAATCCCACATTTCACATGACATTTTATTCTAGTCATGTTTCATTTTTTTATATTAATTAATTGATTGCTTACTTGCTTTTGAATTCACGTTTCTGTAACGGCACACCTTGTGTTACATTTAATTGTATAATAACAAATACCATCTTGATTGATCGATTGATACATTGATTGACCAAAACGCTGTGGAAGAACAGATGTACGCTCATACATGGTAAAAACAGCTAAAATATATAATGATAAACAATGAATATATGAAATATTAGAACAAAAAAGCCCAGCAAAGATAAAAAGCTGGGTTTGAAAAGTGCTTAGAGTTAGAAATGTCAGATATAAATTACATAATCAATTTGATGTTAAAAACAATCCTGCTGGGAATTGCTCCTGATCTACTAATATGGTGGATCATCCAAAGGAACACAACTTCCTCTTTAAAAATGCATTTTCCTTAAAGCATCTGCATCTACAGCATGGCTATAGTCTAGAAGTTAACACTCTAAAAACTAAGTTAAATAACTTTTATTCTATGTAACTGAGTTGTTGTGTGTTACTTTGTGACTTCAGGTTAAGAGCAGAAGCATCTCGGGACTCCAAAGACGAAGTTGGCGATGACGTGAGTAAACTCCCCCTCTGCACTCCTAAATCCTGTCCTACAAACCACATTCAGTTCCTCTACTATCTATTGGCAGACACAAGGGAAAGAAAACAGAACTTCAAGTGCTTGTTCATTAATGACGTGTATTTAGCTGCGTAGGGTTTGTAGAATAAAAGACGGGAATCAGCTTGTATGAGTTCCTTTAGTTAAAATTGGTTTGTAAAAGTGAACTCTCCTTCTTTGTGCCCAGTTTTCGTCGCCCATGCAGGACGGGGACATGTCGATGACCCAGCGGCGCCGCTTCACTCGGGTGGAGATGGCCCGTGTGCTGATGGAGCGGAACCAGTACAAAGAGAGGCTGATGGAGCTGCAGGAGGCGGTGCGATGGACAGAGATGATCAGGTACTCACGAACAGATGCAACTTTTGACGAAAAATTAAGAGCATCTCAAATTTTTCTTATTTTGTCTAAAAGAAAAACAAATCTGATTTGTTTCTTCCATTGCCTTTTTTTTTTTCTAATTTCATCATATTTTGTTACTTTATGAAATCTCCTAATGCCACTTTTCAATGGAACTATTTATTTATATTATGAACTTACTCTCCTCTCTTCTCCCAGGGCTTCCAGGGAGAGTCCTCCCATCCAGGAGAAGAAGAAATCCACCATCTGGCAGTTGTAAGCTTCAGCTTTTATTCTGAAATATTTACTGGAATAAAAACGAGAAACAGCGAAAGGAATGGTTTCATGACTCTCTCTCTGTCCCAAAGCTTCGCACGCCTCTTCAGCTCCTCGTCTAGCCCTCCTCCCGTCAAGCGACCTTACTCCAGCGTCAACATCCACTACAAGTCGCCCTCGCCGGCGTTCAACCAGCGGCGCAGTCACACCATGTGCCAGATCTCCACCTCCAACCGCACGCTGGAGTTCTTCCCTGAAGAGTGAGCGAAAGCAGCCAAAAGCAAACTTAATCGCAGTCTGTCCTCCTGGTCTTACTCTGCAGCACGCCTGGATGCTCGCTCGCTTCTAGCAGCCTGCAGATCAGAGCGCTTTTGCTGTAGTTGGTTCCTTTTGACAAGAAGCAACTAATTACTGCAGCGGAAGAAGTACGCTCAACAATGTTGTTGGCATAAAGTTAAAAAAGATAGAATTTCAGGACCAACAAGACCACTAACTAATGTTCCCTAACAGGAAATAGCAGCTTTGCTTCTGCTTCCTTTCTCCATCTTTTCTTCTCCTTCTCTGATTCTCGCTGCTGGCTGGCCAGGCTGCTAACGCTTCGCCTTCTGCTCTCTCTCTTCCCCCAACCCCGTTGCTTCCAGACTGGCCAGTAACGGTGTTGCGTCTCTCCTCAGTGACTCGGCGCTGATGGCGCGCCGAGAGCAGCGGCGTGAGCAGTACAGGCAGGTGCGAGAGCACATGCGCCGCGACGACGGCATCATGCAGGCCTGTGGCTGGAGCGTCCCATCTCGCCTCAAGCAGGTGAAACGCACACACAGGGGTCTCCCCGCCTTCATAGCTACGAGACCTCCCAAGATTTAAAAGTCCGATCATTTCCTTATGTCTTAATTCCCCAAGAATTTATTGTAATAATTTCAGATCCTGCGTGATCAATAGTTCCTCATGTCTGCTGAAGTTTGGCTGTTTTTACACTTATCTTCAGTCCTGTTTGGTTACATGACAGCATATTGAACATCGTGTAATTCGAAAATGAGAAACCGTTTTGATCGTCTCAGTCCTCAGATTTGGTTTTTATAGAAAACCAATAGAGTGAGCAAGAGAGGACCTCAGCCTTTGTGCTAAGAGGAAAGATGTTTTGGAATTGTTCTCAGAGAAGACCAACGCTCTCCTCGGGCCAAATTAAGTTCCTCAACAAGAGAAGAAAAAACATTCCTCTGACAACGGCTCAGAACTAGACTGAAAAAGAAGTGAAAGAGCAGCTAATGACCTCAAGAAAGCATGACGACCACAATAAAAGATTACAGTAAAATCTTAATCACAACCTAAAGGAAAACACAAGGAAAACGGATAACGTAAGATTCTTGCATATTACTGTAAAGCGTCAGCTGGCAGACATGAGAGACTGAAACTGGGACCTAAACCTTCTTTGTAAACTTTATGAAGTGTAGGAATTATTTTTAAATACACGAGGATCTTAAAGTAACCTAATTTTTAAGGTTGAGTCTTCTTAAACGGACATAAAATCCCTGTACAGTAACTTTATTATCAGCTTAGATTTTTTAAAATCAGCTAGGAAATTGTCCTGTCCTTGGAAATAAGAAGTTAGAACTTCTAATAGAAGTAGAATACTTCTACTTTTTTTGTCTTTAATTTCAAGTAATGAAGTCATATATATTCACATGCAATGGTGTAGCAAAACCAGGAGGGTTTTGCTACACAGACGGTGAGCTGTTTCAGGTCACCGTCTGGATTTAAGCCGGATGAAACGTTTCCTCTTTCAGGTCAGAAAAAGTATTGTAGTGAGATGGACTGAAAGGTCACTCAGTGTGGAAGAAGTCATAAAAACGACATAAAACACTCAGAATATGAGTGGGACAAATCTTAAATTGAAATGTTTGACCATATTGTAAATGTTACATTTGGGGCATTATGTTTTACTTCAGGAGGATCTGATGCACTTCACAAAACATAACATTACGAAGAAAGAACATCATGTGGGAATATTAGCGCAAAATCTCATGGTATCTGTCATGAAGTTAAAGCTTTGTGTGGAAAAGGTTTTTCAGATGAACAATGATCCAAATGCCTTCAAATCTGAATCAAAGTGGCTTAAATATAACAAAGTCAACATTTAGGAGATGCCATCACAGAGCCCTGATCTAATTCTGACTGAGTTACGTCAGTTCAGGAGGAATGGGCCTAAAGTCCAGCAAATTGTTGTGAGAAACCTTAAAGGTTGAAACGAGTCCTACAGTTTAAAGGGTAAATCTGTCAAATCCTAAGCAAATATATAAATTTTGAAGAAATCAGAATTAATCACCGAAAAAAGAAGAAAAAAGTCATCCTAACTTACCTAAAACTGAAAGATTTAGTATGATTTAATGTCAGGCAGGAAAAACAAAAGTTTGTCTTAGAGTGTATATAAATTTTCTGGCTTCAAGTGCATCTTGAAGTGTTGCTGGCAGAGCGAGGTCGATTCTCTTGGCTGGAAAAAGGCCGACGTCGCGGTGTGTCAGTAGGCAGGTGGCTCTAACTCTGGTCTCCCGCAGACTGGTGGTCAGACGGACGGCGCTAAGGACAGCCCGCTGAAGAGACAACAGGCAAGTGAGACCGACAGAGAGCCAGCATGCGCCTTCATGGCTTCCCCTCCTGTTTTTAACCTCCCACCTGAATCTCTGACCCTCTCAGAAGCTGATAGGAAAAGACATTTTTGAAATTAAAACAGAAAAAAAAAAAATCACAAATGTAGGATTTGTGATCAAGCGGACTTCCAGAAATGCATGAAATTTTAGCGATAAAGTTTTATTTGTAGGCATGATGTGGTTGGATATTTGCTACAAGACTTTCTTACCCCTTGCAGCCTTTTTACCTTTGACCTCTGTCTGTCTCAACCTGCCCTACTTTACACACTTCTTCGCAACTCTGCTTTATCTTGGTGTTTTACCTAAAAAAGAGCAACTAATGCACTTTATAGTGATGAGACTGTGGTGTTTTGTTTTATTTCTCAATTTTTAGCTGTTCTGGCTTCTAGAATAAACATTTAATTGCTGCTCAAATCCCTCCCTGGCTTAATCTGATTTCAAAATATTGATGCTCAGTGGATTAATATTGACACATACATGGCTTAGACTTTATTATTCTGTAGCAATGAACATACATATTCACCATTACAGATCGAGGCGGAGACAAAAAGATGGATAGCGTGGGTACATCGTGACGTCAAACGGTGCTTTTTTGGGTTTTTTATATATATAATTTTTTTGTCGGTGCTCAGGGGATTTCGAGATGCTACAGCGAACCAAAACATACTATAATCTCCCTGCATGTCTCCTGACGACTCTTCACTTTTCCCTGCAGACCAATGAGAAAGAGGATAACCGCATGAAGAATGTGCCTGTTCCGGTGTATTGTCGCCCTCTGGTGGAGAAAGACCCCAACAGGAAGGTGAGGGGATTTTATTGAACTGAGCCAAGTGGGTACATATGCTCAAAGAATGCTTTATTTACTTTTTTCATCTGTTTTTATTCTTACCTTAAAGATGAAAAAGTTCTATAACAAGTGTCTGATTATGTGGAAGCCTCACTATTTACTCGGAGTGTGTTATTTTGTGTCACTTCTTAAAATATTTAAAAAGCTGACTTCATCTCAACGCTATTGTTGGGGCTGGTCACAAATCTAAGAAAGTCAATCGGATCCAGGTTTAGTTTAGCTTAGTTATTTATTTCAAACATATTCACATGCACAATTCAAATATCATAATATCGGTTTAGATGACTACTTGTTTGAAAAGGGGGTAGAAGAATAAACTTACTCGATCCTGGCCCATTTCTTATATTTCTTACTTTTTCTGATTGCATCTTTAGACTGTGGCAGATTCAATGATGTTTTGTGCTTCGTTCTTCATTTGCATTTGTGCTTGTAGTTGTGGTGCGCAGCAGGAGTCGACCTGACAGGATGGAGAGTCAGCAGCCAGGAGGTGGCGCCACCCAAAGCACCATCAGGCAGCGTTGACCCCCTGCAGACTGAGGAGGACAGAGCGGACAAGAAGAACTCGTCGCCTGAGAAGAGGAAGGTAGCCCTTCGTGTTTTAATGACTTATTTCCTCCATAATAAACCATTAGTGACCCTTTTTTTTCATAATTTATCACCATTGTTTTTATCTTTCCACCTCTGTCTCTCAGTCTAAGGAGCTCCAGGAGACAGACAGCATGAACAGTCGAGTGTGGATCCTCACCAGCACCCACTCTGCCAGCAAAGTGGTCATCATCGACGCCAACCAGCCTGGTTCTCTGGTCGACCAGTTCAACGTCTGCAACGCACACGTGCTCTGCATCTCCAGTGTGCCAGGTCAAATAGAAAACACCATTTTATGCCTGATTGTTTTATATTTAAACGTGAAAGTAAGTTGGTATTTTTCTTCTTTTTTTTCTTTTTGCTGCTCATGCGTATTTCTGGTTTCTCCAGCTGCCAGCGAGAGTGATTATCCAGCAGGAGAAATCGTGTTGGATCCAGGTGATGGAGGAGTAGGAGGAGGAGAAGACATGGGAGGTGTGGAGGGCATGTTGGCTGGCATCACGCTGGTCGGCTGTGCCACGAACTGCAGTGTTGCCCGTAGCAACTGTTCCTCGCGTACAGACACACCCATAGTGGATAAAGGACAAGGTGGGCTCATCACCAATACAGCATTTTGTCACATTTCTTCCTCAGACTTCACTACTTGATTGGGGTTTTGTTCAATGGATCAACATAAAGTAGGACGTATTTGCAAAGGAGAAAAATATTCCAGGGTTTTAAAATGTGGCAGATAAATAAATAAAAGTGTGACAGTTAGATTAGTCTGGACTTTGACTGGGCTGTTCTAATACATGAATATATACTTCATTTTAGCTCAGGCTGTTTAGAGTCAACGACCACGCTGGTCTAAGTCTCTGCTCCGGGTTTTTTATTCTGTATTTAACTCCATCCATCTTTGCGACAAGTGGTGTGAATATCTTAGCGTTGCATTGTACCTGACAGAGGAAATGAAACTGTGTGTCTACATTTCTCTGGTGTTTTTCTGCAGCCCCCACTGCTCCCCCCATGAACGGGAAGATTCACCCCGCCCAGTCAGCCGAGGAAGCCACGGAGGCCACGGAGGTTTCTGAACCCACAACCAGCCACCCAGAGATGGGGTCCGGGCGCCCGGGGCCCTTCACCGAGCACGTCTTCACCGATCCTCAGCCTCGTCCGGCAGATGATAGGTAAAAAGTCAAAAGCTGCACGTGCACAGACAGAGCCGCGGAAAACGTGTCAATAAGCTCACTGGTTGAGGCTTCGAATGGTGTCTGTCCACTCAGGAGCGCCGGCCAGTCCAAAGAGGAAATGTCTCAGCCCGCAGAGTCTGAGGAAGGAGGGGAAGAACCCAAAAACTACACCAGCGTGGCCCCCACCATGTGGCTCGGGGCCCAGAACGGCTGGTGAGCAAATCTACTTCTTATGAGGTTTTATTTTTCAACAATTCAGATAAAGCTTCATGTTTTATTATATGAAATAAAATAAGAAAATAAAACTAGACGTTAGATTTAAGCTCAACACTTCCTGATGTGCTTTGATGAAAGGAAAATATAACAATAGTCATACAATTATGTGTATGTGTGTAGTGTATGAAGACAAAAAAAAGTCTACACTGACTTAAATAGATTAGGTTTGAAAATGCAGTTTTTTAAAAGTTAAACAGAAATAACAGAAACAAGAAAGAAAAGCTGTTTTCTCGTTGCTAACCTTCTTCTTTCCCTCCAAGGCTTTATGTCCACTCTGCCGTCGGAAACTGGAAGAAGTGTCTCCACTCCATCAAACTCAAAGACTCGGTACTCAGTCTGGTGTAAGTCAAACATCCCTCCGCGTCCTTTTTATCGCAGCTCCATGTCATTTCGTTGTAGCTCTCTGCTCTGAATTCAGCGTCTCTCTCTCTCTCTCCAGTCTTTCAGCAGTTTCCATCTACTGTCTCTTTTCAGGCACGTGAAAGGTCGTGTGCTGGTCGCCCTCGCTGACGGGACGCTCGCCATATTCCACCGATCAGAAGGTGTTTGCACCTTGACTGCTGCTTCATGTTGGTGTGGCTGCCTGCAGATGCTTTTGTCTGTTGCAGTGGCATCGCTTCACTGTGTTTTTTTCCCCAGACGGCCTGTGGGACCTGTCCAACTATCACCTCATGGACCTCGGCCGGCCTCATCACTCCATCCGCTGCATGGCCGTCGTCCACGATAAGGTCTGGTGCGGCTACAAGAACAAGATTCACGTCATTCAGCCCAAAAGCATGCAGATCGAGGTGAGTTGCAGGTCATCCCTTTGTTAAACAACCGAATCCAACATTTAGCTTCAGTTTTTCCTGACGGTACATCAGCTGCTGCTGCTGCTTTTTTCTAATGATTCTCTCTGTTTCCCCTTCTCTGCTGCTTCGTAGAAATCGTTCGACGCCCACCCCCGGAGGGAGAGCCAGGTGCGGCAGCTGGCCTGGATCGGTGACGGCGTGTGGGTCTCGATCCGGTTGGACTCCACCCTGCGTCTGTACCACGCGCACACGCACCAGCACCTCCAGGATGTGGACATTGAGCCATACGTCAGCAAAATGTTGGGTGAGTTCGAGCTCGGTTAATCCCTGTTCATGGAGATTTTACGCAGTTAGTTATCATTGCTGGGGTGATTGATGTTGCGTCCACTGTTCTGGGTTAAAGGTACCGGCAAGCTGGGCTTCTCGTTTGTGCGGATCACGGCCCTGCTGATTGGTGGAAACCGCCTCTGGGTGGGGACAGGAAACGGCGTGATCATCTCCATCCCGCTGACAGAGAGTAAGTGTGACAGAAAGTGGCAAGCAGCAAAATGGGGGAAAACATTCATATCCTTTTTGAATGTCAATTTTATGTGCTAGACAAACACAAAGCAGGACATGATTTTGAACTTCTGGAATCAGAGGTATACGTGTTTTTCAAACTTCATTATTGCTCATTGCCCTATTTACAAGATCTCTATAAACATGGACCATGGTGCTGTGGGGATGATTTTGTTTCTTTCAGCAGAGACAGGGAATCAGGTCGCAGTTGATGGGAAGATGAATGGACCAAAAATTGGGAGAATCATGGAAGAAGACCTGTTAAATCTGTGAAGAATTAAAGGTTCATCTTCTGTCACCATAATGGCCCCAAAAATACATCCAATCACAATTTAGATCAGCTCATATTCATGTGTCCTGTCCATTGAAATTTGCAAAATTTGCTCTCTAACTAATCTGACTGAGATTGCGCAAAGCTGGAAGATGCATACACCAAAAGATTATTATTTATTAAAAAGTTTTAGAAGGGTTTTTTTAAATCTCATTTATGCGCTGCTTTGTTTTGGTCTGTTACATAAAACCTTAATTAAACACATTTTAATTACTCTATTAAAGATTAGAAGTGTATCACAGGTATATCACAACATACCATAAATAAAAAGCTGTATATTTACCTTGTGAGAAGGATATTTTCTAGTAATTGCTTAGAAAGTTAGTTTGGATTTAATTGCACTACAAAACAGAAAATATGAAAAACAAAAAATAATCATTCCCTAAACCGGTTCTTTGGATTTTTATTTTTCAAAAATCTGAAAACTCCCACCGACCTTCTCCGCTCTTCTCCAAGCATCTTCTCCCTGCTCCGTCTTTCCTCTCTCCCTCAGTGGTTGGACCTCCTTCTCCCAGTCCAGATCGTAACTTTTTTCTGTTGCTTTCCTCTTTCTCTCCCCTCTCTCCTCTTCTCGTTTCCCCCAAAGCGGTGGTTCTTCACCGTGGACAGCTGCTGGGGTTGAGGGGTAAGTGGGAGCGCTCCCTCCCTTCCTGTTGTGATCTAACTGTTCTCACCCAGTCAGCCCTTCGTATTTCCCTGCAGACCTCCAGTATTCTACATGCTTTTTGTTGGTGGTATACTTTCAGCAGTCTTGTTTTATTACTGTACTGAGAAACACTAAAAGTTCTTCAATGATTTTTATTGTCACATTTTACTGATTAGATGCTTTGCATGACAGTTTTTTGTTTTTTGGTCATATATATCTTCTCTGTGTAACACATTTGCTGCATGCAAGATTTTTGATTTATCATTTTATTTTGGGGTTTAAAGTGTTTATTTTTGATATGTGATTTTTAGTGCGAGCCTTCCTGTTTGCCTTCTCACCAATATGCTCTCTCTCTCTTTCTCCATCAGCCAATAAAGTGTCTCCTACGTCCTCCGGCGGTGTGATCCATGTGTACGGTGATGACAGCTCTGAGAAGAGCACCGGCAGCTTCATCCCCTATTGCTCCATGGCCCAAGCACAGCTGTGTTTCCATGGACACCGTGATGCTGTCAAGTTCTTCGTATCCGTACCAGGTAACCATAGATCAAGGCTTTACATTTAGATTAATGAATCTCTTTTTGTACCGCCTTCAAGTGACTTTTTTGTTCATGAGATGTGAAACAGATGTCAACACAGTATAAAATGAATCTTGATATCAATTTAAAGGCCCAAAAACACTGTTAGGAAATTTAGGTCACCTAAATTTGATGACTTTAGCATTATTCTTTTTTCATCCAAGCATAAATGCTACTTTAAAGTCCAATAACTCCTCACACATATTGAAAACAGAACAGAGCCCAGAATGGAGCCACATGAACGTGGTGCTGGGACAGAACAGTGTCACAAATCTGAACATTTTAAAGCATCCTTCCACAACAGAGAGCTTCATTTTAAACTATTAGGTTTTTAGATTGTTAAAACAGATTGAGCAAGTTTAAAAGTCTGGTCTAGTTTGCCTCTCTTAATGTCATTTGCACAGAATTGATAGCTTTTATATTAATAGAACATAAAAGTATTTTAAACCTCAAAAGTAACATATTGAAAACAAGGCAGGGCCACAAGAATCTTCAATACTACCATATTTTAAGCCCTCCAACAAAGGAGAACAAAATTTTGATAGTTTTAATTAGATTTAAAATACAGATTGTGACTTTTTTCTAGACTGTCCTATATGTGCAATTTAAATTTCCAAATTGCTCTTTTATATTTAACAACTTGTTCCTTTTTTTTTGCACAGGTAATGTTTTGGCCACCTTAAACGGCAGCGTTCTGGACAGTCCATCCGAAGGTCAGGGCACCGCAGCACCCACAGAGACGGAGGCGCAGAGCGTTCAGAACGTGCTGGTGCTGAGCGGAGGAGAGGGCTACATCGACTTCCGCATAGGTGGGCAGTGACTCTCACAAATCTTCACTCTAACAAAAATCATTCAATTTGCTGTTTTCTTAATAAAACATACACGGTGTTAGCTACTATGTCACTTTTCTAATAGCATTTTATTAAAAGCTGCCTTTTTGGGTAACACTTTATTTGAAGGGGTCTGAATAAGACTGTCATAAACATGATGTAACACCTGCATTGAACACAAAGGAGTTTTCATGAACGCTTATGACTGTTGTCATAAAGTGTCATTCGGTAAATAATGACACTTTTAATGGACTTTTAGTGCAAGTTTTAGTACAACTTTGCATTAAAAGTGTCAGTATTTACCAAATGACACTTCATGACAACAGTCATTAACGTTAATGAAGACTCCTTCATGTTCATAACAGGTGTTCTGTTTATGACTGTCATGTCAGTCTTATGCACAACCCTTCAAATAAAGTGTTGCCCATTTCTGTGTACTAATGTCACTTGTCATGTGTAAGCCAATTAACTGCCCAAAGAGGTGTTTTATTTTCATGAATTATAGGAATAATCGTGTCCTGATCCATGTATTTATTTTTTTCCTGCAGGTGATGGGGAGGATGACGAGACGGAGGAAGGTGACAGCGGCGGTGGGGCTTCGCAGATGAAACCTGCTTTGAGCAAAGCTGAGCGAAGCCACATCATCGTCTGGCAGGTGTCCTACGTGCCAGAGTGACGCCTAAATTCGCTCTAGCAGTACACCTGAACATCTTATTGAAGAAATCTCCCTCTTTCCTCCCCCGGCCCCCAGAAGCTTCAAGCCACTAAAACTTTGTAATTATTCCCCTGTCATGTAAAAGTTCCCTTCTGGCTCTGAAAAAGAATAAACCCTTCAAGCTGCGCATCTTTCCTTGTAACTATTAACCCCCCCGCTACCCCACCACCTTTTAACTTTAATGCCTTGTAAGTACCTCCTTTGACCTAGTTATCTGCTTGCCACCCTGTGACTGTCCCACACAGGGCATTGTAACCATTATCATAAGCCTTGTAACTACCTCCCTCCTCTGTAACCATCGAATACTCACCCTGTAAGCACACCTTATCTCCGATATTCAGTCTCGGTTGCATCGGGCCAAGAGCTCCTAATAATTTTTGCCATTAAGTTCGCTATCTATGGAAACTTAAATCTAAAAACAAAAACAAGAAAGGAGAGCCACAGATACAGCAATGTGATGGTAGATGAAGCTGCATTTTCAACAACAACAAAATAAAAAAAGAGTAAATTTGACGGTTCTTACGCAATGATATAAGTTAAAGTAAAATACATTTGTGAAAGTAAATGTTGAATAAGTTGAGATTTCTTTTTCCCCCTTGAAATGCTTTACAGCCTATTTAGGTCAAATTGAAAACATGCAGCGCCTTGAAAAACTATTCTTACTCATTGAGCCTCTCTACATCTTGTCATGTTACAACCATAAATGTAACTTATTGGAATTTTACGTGATAAAGCAACGAATTCATTTAAAGGTTTCAGAGTAAAAGGGGAGTTAATGCAAATCCACAGCAAACATTTAGGATTTTATAATTAGTAACTCGTCATTTATCCTCTCATCCTTCTTGTGTCCAGTGCTGGGCGATTCTTCCCTGTCTGTGCTAAACAGAAGCGTCCCCGCAGCATGACGCTGCCACCACCACGTTTCACTGTGGGTACGGTGCTTTCAGGGTGACATGCAACATTACTTTACCACAAAACAGCTGTAATTTTGTAAAGAAAATTAAAAACACACAAGTGAATTCTGTTTACTAATTAAGTGGTGTTTTTTAGGATTTTTATCATGGATTATCAGAGTAAAAGGTGCTAAATACAAATATATGCCTCTCATTTCAATTACATTAAAGTTTATGGATGTAACGTGACAAAATGTGGGCCAGTTAGTAATTTTTCAAGGCACAGACCTGTTCAGTGAGAAAAATCCTGGAAATATGTGGTGCGGCCGCAGCAGTCTGAGACAGGTGAAAGGTTACCGTTTCCACATCCACTCAGACTGGTAGTTGAATATTTCAATCCTTCGGTTCCTTAAAGATTTCCCTCTTTGATTGGCTGTGGATCAGATGCTTTGGTGTGAAGCAGGTAAACAGTGGCATGCTGTTATTTTATGTACAGGGATAACTGTAAATGTCCAGACGCACTGAAGCCCATCCTCCTTGTTCAGTATGGAAACTCGTGCATTGATCTCTATCTGTGGATTAAATATTAAAACATATTTGTGTGCCGAAAGCAATCATCTGGACTGTGTGCTGGGTTTGTTTTGTTTGCATCAAAGGAGAATGCAACAAGTACAGAGCAAAAAATGTCTCAGAAAGATTCAACTTGGGGTTTTTTTGTATTCAAGTTTAATAAATGAACTTGCTCCATTTTTATTGCTGTGTTATGACAGGCTACAAACTGAGCCTGGTATAAAAATACAAAAGCAGTAACAATACAGAGTTCAATGCTGTTCAAAAGTTTTAAACTTTACATTCAAGTACTTCCACATGATCATCTTTACACCCATAGAGGACCTGGAAAACATGATACAAATGAAAAGAGGCTATTTTTATGTTTTAATAAATATCAATTCTCTTTTTTAAATCGTGCAATGAGTCAGTTTCAAATGCATTGTCTTCATAATTCCAGTTTCTTATTGCAACAAGTTATCAGTATAGCTTAAAAACTAAAAACATTACTGGTCCTAACTATTCCAGTCCATTTAGTGCACCTTTGTTTTGTTAAAGGGGCAGTGTTATGTATTTTTCAGCCACATAGTGCCATTTCTTTTAGCACAATCAAGTAATTATGTTACCTTCAGTTGTTATAAAAAATTATATATATCAAATGTGGCTTAAGATAAATTTGACGTTACAATTTAATGCTTTGAAATTGGGCCGCTGTCTCTTTAAGATACTCCGCATTTCAAGAAATCACAACAGTGCTCCATGCTTAACAACGTCTTTACCAGCCTTGCACAGAGAAGTTGCTGGTACATTGAGCTCAGCAGATGTGCAGTTCCACCAGGTGTTTGCTAATTGCTGCTGGCTAGTCTGAAGGAGCTAAGCAAGAAGCTCTGTAATGCTGTGAAGGTTGGAAATTGCAGCTCCGAGGAGGAGCTTCGTCATCAGCGCTGGCGCTCAGTCCCATCACAGCTGAATGGTTGCCATGGGAGATTAAAGGGTTTCTCAAGTTTTTATGACAGGATCAAAGCAACACACCAGGTATGTTTTCATAACATCATAACATGATGCAAAGCTCAAAAAAGTAATTTTTACATAATACTGCCCCTATAAGTTTACCCCATCAAAAATGTAAACCAAGGAAATGATGCAGGAAAGCAGAGTTGACCTTTCTTTGCTACAAACTACTGAAGCTAAAAAGAAGAAGTTAACTGAGGTTTGATCTTTTAAAGCCGCAGAAGGTCTGTAAACGTCAGTAGATCCAGTTGTTGGTGCTGCTCTCCCAGCGGTGGAGCTCGCTCTGACGGAACCAGAGACAGATTTCCTTCTGGGCGCTCTCCACCGAGTCGCTGCCGTGGATCACATTCCTGAAAACAAAGAGTGAAAGTTGCTCCTCTGATTATCATCCCGACGCAAAACGAACAAGTACTTTCTGAAAACACGACAATTTAAAAAAAAAGTAATACAATCGTCCTTTTTTTTAAACCAACAATATATCCTCACAATGACTTTAAAGGATTTCGGAGATTGTTAATTCAATGGTTACTATCCTGCAGTTTACTCTTACCCAGTATAACTAGAAAATATGTTTGCATGTTTCCACGGATAAAAGACTTGAGATCGGACCTGTAACTTGCGGAGTAAGGTGATGAAATGACTTACCTGCCCACTTCCACACAGAAATCTCCCCGGATGGTTCCCGGCAGTGAGTCTGCGGGATTGGTCTCGCCCAGCATCTTGCGAGCGGTCTTCACAACATCTAAACCCTGCCACACCTACACAAAAAACAGGACGCTTTTAAACACAACCCAAAACATCAAAACGTTGCTGAGAAACCCGTTGAGGAAACCCACCATTGCAACAACTGGTCCAGAACTCATGTAGCTTATTAGGGTGCTGTAGAAAGGCTTGTTCCTCAGCTCCCAGTAGTGTTCGCTTAGCAGCTCCTCAGACGCCTGGTGTGCAAGATAAACACATTCATTTCCCAGATTGCATCTCTGATCCACTGCGCTAACCCTCCGCAGCATTTGAACCACGAGTGAATACCTTTATAAGCTTAAGAGCAACAAGTTTGAAGCCTCTCTTCTCAAAACGACGCACTATTTCTCCCACCAGTTTCCGCTGCACACCGTCTGGCTTCACGGCGATGAAGGTGCGTTCGTTCACCCCCGTCCAGCCTGAAATGGCACACAGGGAACTGTTTAACTTGAGCATAGCATGCGCTTGAGGCCAACAACAAATGAGACCAAGCATATCAAACTCAAACTATCATCCCAAACTTGACACTGAATTTCTAGCAAACATATTAAAATATTATTTCATTAGAAAAGAATACTTTATTGTTTCTCAAGTTGGAAATACAGTTGCAGGGTTTCCCTCAGAAAACTTGCTAAGCCCGGTGCTCTGAGCACTAGGGCAGTAATCCAGCCACCTGCCATGTTTTTAAGTTAAAAAATGTTTAAAATTGACATAAAATTTGAAAATATGACTTGATAACTATGCATTATTGGAAGACTGGAAGATAAGTTAATGCCAAAACACCAACTATAAAGTCCTAAAAAAGGCAATCATTAAAAAAAAAACTAAAATAAATTAACATTGCAAAGCCTGGTGGGGGCAAGTAAAGTCAGGTGGCCCACCAGGCTTATAATACATTGTAGGAAACCCTGAATTGGATTATCAAGTATATCTGTATAATTAAACAGTCATTGTCTGTGTTACTTGATTTTAATTATGCTCTTTGTTTGCTAATTCTCTATATAAAAACCCTCTTCGTTGACTATGGCGCTAATGACCTATTATACAAAGATGAAACTATAAAATATGATTATATAAAGTAAATCTAGAATTTCTGAAGGCAACTGGTTGCATACATATCAATAATTTTTAATCAGAAAAATAAATAAACAATGCATCTAACAAATAAAATAATCAGATTTGGGGTCGGCACTGACAGATCCTGCCTTGGTATTCTCATCCATTGATTAGCATCGCCCCCTGGTGGACACCTATAAAAATGCTGACATTCACAATTTCAAATTCAACTTACATCTCAATAATCTTTATGCAAGCTGTTTGTATTCCAGTATTTTCATGCGCAACAGCAGCTCTGCAGTATATTCTGCATGGCAGCAGGATTTAAAACGAAGTACCTGCAGCAGGTGCTCAAAGATCTGCACTTCGACATCATTTCAAGCCACAACCTCGCACTCCAAACCAGAAGTTTGGAACCTCACCGGTTTCATCGACCCGCGCCTGTTTGGGTACCAGATCTTCCAGCTCCTGCAGATCTCGCTGTGACCTTTTTGTCGGCCTCATTGTGGGGACTCTGTCTGCAGCAGCCTATCAGATCCCACAGTCTGCGCACGAGCACAAATCTTCCCAATAAGCAGCGCGCGAACCCCTGAGCTAATAATAGGACGATGAATCAACTTTTCTGACAATGAGGAGCGGAACGCATGAGCCACGCTGCGCGCTGTTAGACCCGCGTTAGTAGTAATTCATTAGTTCGGGTTGTTTTAGTCCCATTTGGCAGTCTGAACCAATGCAACGCTCCAGTTAAAGTTAGAAAGCTTCTTAACTCCACTGTACCCGGGATAAGTGCTGCCTTCGGCTAACCGAGGAGACGACACTGACCCACCAGCATCTCTCTGAAACTGAAAACATCAGCTGGTAAAACTCGGAGCGAGGCTCGGTAAACTACAACCCAGCGACTAAGATACATGTAACACCAACCTGACCGGAAGACGTGGGCAAAAACTGACAGAAACAGGCAGATCATTGTCGATGCAGGACGGAGCACACAGGTCTGGGAGAATGAAGGAGGGTGGAGAGCTACGTCACGTTGTGAAGGAACGCTCCAAAGCGAGAGCCTGTATGGCAAACCCATACATATTTAATAGGTACACTAGGCTCTACAGTACAATGCAAAAATCCATCATTTCTAGTTTTCTTTAGATCCCTAAATTGCCAAACTACAATAATAGAGTCTCCTAGTTTATTAGTTGATTAAAAAGTCAATCGCGCCTTTCAATCAAAATATGCAACAGTCATGATAATCATTCATAAATATTAAACATCTTCAATATAAAACTAATTACTTGAACTTAAAACTTCCCTCTGCTGCCTCCACAATTGGCTGAATGTAGAGGCTTCTGAGTTAAAAGCTGTTAAAAGATGTGAAGGTGCATGTACGGAACAGATCTTGCATTAGTTTAGAATAAGTGAAGTATAACTCCATCATTATGTTTCTTTTTAACCAGTGTTTGTGTGTATTTTTATAGTTCATAGACTACATACATTTTTTTTTAGGGCCCAGGGCGCATTGGCGCCATCTATCCACAGCACTTAACAGAAAATGTCTTTGGTTTTAATTATCACTCAAATGTTTCTCAAAACATGAGTCAAAAGGACATGTAAAAAAAGATTTTTAATATTTATCAGTATCATTTTTAATTCATCCTGTATATTGTCTATTTTTATTGATCAGGTAAGATGGCTGTAGTTTTTTGTTTATACTTAGTTTAAAACATATAGGATCTTGTACATTTGCTTTAAGCAGAAATGAATGGTGTAGTGATTAGATTCAAATCATGTTCTGGTCAAACTGTACTGCAGAACTGCTTTTATCTGAACTGCACACAGCTGGACAATTTTTTTTAAAGTTATTTTTGTGCAATGTACTGCAACTGACAGCGACAGTCTTCATTCGTTTTGCACAGGATTCAAACCTGGAACCTTCTTGCTGCAGGGGGAAAGTACAAACACCAGCAAATGAATTTAATGAAGAAAACAAATCACTGAAGGAGCCGGTTTGATCCCGCTTTTAATATTTAGCACATACAAACATACACGGTTTACTATGAGATTATAAAGAAACCTTATTTGAGTCCAGTACTCAGCCGCGGCTCAAACGAATCCTTGAAAAGACCGTTCTGGTTCACACCGCTGTCCCCTCTTTCCTCCGATTCTCTTCTTCCTGCCTGCGGAAATAGTCTTTGTTGAACACCACATTCCTCTGTAAGGGCAAGGCCGGCTCCTCTGTCACCACCCTGCCTGCAGCTCTCCCACGCTGTGCCAGCATTATGGCACGGAGCAGAGGAGGGTAGGGGACGTAGCGCACCGGAGGCTCTGGGAGAGGCTGGAAGTCCTTGAACTGCTGCTCCATGTCTTTGGGAATCAGGCGCCAGTCGTGGTACATCACCTTCTCCACCTCCTTCACCTCTTTTTCCTGTTTGCCTAACAAGTACATTTTTATAGAGTAGTTATGATTTTTAATATCTACTTTGTGCATCTTTATCACAACAAAAAGACATTTAAATAATTTCTACTAATTTTATTAATTTTGTCACTTTACAGTCACAAACTGTTTTTTTTTTCTTCATGGTGCAGCAACACTATACCCTATGTTTTTAAGATGTTTTACAAAGACATCTTAACATACATTTTCTAAAAGAAAATGTGTGAATCCTATTATGATATTCCTAAATACAATCCAGTGCAATGACTTTTCTGCAAACATGACAGCGTCTGACTGCAGACGGTTTATTTCTAGTGTAAAGAATGTGAAGGTCTCAGATATTTGTTAAAGAACAGTAGGAAACAAAATCTTGATACAAAAAGATTTTGTATCAAACGCAGTTTGTGGTTCTAATGTAACAAGAGGTATGAAAACCTTTGCAAGACACAGTAACTGATGCAGTCATTTTTAAAGCCAAATGTAAACATGATTCTGTTTTTTTGAGTGTTAAATACTACAAAGCCACCTTTTTATGTGTAACTGTAAATAATCATACGGCATCCAGGTTCCTTATAAACAAGAAAAAGCTCAATAGAGACTAAGATTACCTTTATATGTGAGGATTCCCCATGCTTTGCCATGATCCATGTTCTATAAAAGTATAGAGAACAGATGCTTTATTGTCAGGACATTTAGAAGTTTGGGTTTCTTTCCCCAAAACAAACATGTTTATGTTTCATTTGTTGACATATTGATCTGCAAACTCAACACTCAACAGCATTGATGCAAAGGATTGGAATATTCAGCAGAGGCTGGCCTTGGCTGAGACACATTTTTTATCACTTTTATGGAAGTGTTTTTAGCATTGTTCCATAATGGTGAGCCATTAATTAATCTGCTATACACCTAGCACTAGAAAATACAATTTTTATTAGTGAAGAAGAATTTCAGGTGGCTATTGAAATCAATTGGGCTGAGGCTTTTGGACAATAAAAAGCGATCTGTAATGCCTTACAACAGTATATGTCCTGTTTGTTCTAAATCAAAGATGAAAATGACTGTCTGGAAGCTGCACAAGTATTTTATTCATATGCATATTTCCTCCTTTGAGTCTTCACATTTAGATAGGATGTCTATTGCATATTAACCATTTCTTTTATATACATTGTATGCGTTTGTTACAGAAAAGCTCCATATTAGCTTCAACTAATAAAAAGCATGAAGTTTCTGTTAAATTCTTAAAACAGATTAGAATACTCAGTCTTTACGTTTGTGATGGTAGGAGAGGAAAGGCCCCATGAACCGAAATTAATTATGTAAAAACAAATAAAAGCAAGACAGCTTCACTGGTGGCGTGTGTACAGTGCTGTTCTCCAGCTCACCTCAGCTGTGTAGTCCACCTTGACCTTGGTAATCTGCCAGTAGCTGGGCTCTGGGTGTTCCTCCAACCAGGACTTACGGGTGAACATGCGGCCGACTCCGAACAGCCTCATCCCCGCCAGCAGGGAGAAGAGGCGGCTCTCCCTGCGCACGTCCTGCCAGGCCAACACGGGCAGCATCTTCCCAGTGAGAGGCCGCCTCATACTCTGGTAGTCCAGGGCGTACTTCTGGGACTCCTTCGGCCGAGACTTCAGCTCCCGGTACGCCCGGATCTTCCGAGCCATTTCTGCGATGAGACGGAGCCGCTTCTTTTTCGCCATGATTGCAAGTGGACAAACACCCGGTGGCAAAAATCCAGATTATCTACTAATGATAAAATATATTAGTTTCAATGCCTGAAAATGACCAAAGAAATGAACTCCTAGTTGACCTCAGTGAGAATAGCACACATTTTCTGCACACATGGTCCGTTCAGAAATAGTCCCTGAAAGAACTGCGATTGGAATTTGGTTCCGCAGCAGAGAAATTCTGGGTCCAGATATCACTAGTAGTACTCGTACAAATACTAATAAATCTTATTACTTTTTATGTGCAAATTTGATTGCATAGATTATACTTTTAAATAAAGTAGACAACGGATAACACCAGTACTCTAAATTACTCAAAAAGAAAGCTTTTAATTTGAGAAGTATGAATGTCTTACAAATTTATCCCAAGTGTTTTTTTTGTTCCCATAGCCAAAAGAGTAAGCTAAGTTAACTGGACTTCATTACCCGAAATAACAATTAGAAAAATATATTTTATGCATTTCCAGAACAGATAATGGAAAAAAGAAACAGAACATTTGCTGAATCTCTTCATTCAAAATAACAGTGTTGGCTAAAACCATTTTCAATCTAAGACACTTTCTCATTGTTAGAATAACCTGGTATAATGTCACATGCCGAGATCCATTTCTGCATGAAGCCATTCATTTTCAGTTCATTTGACAAATGTTAAACGCCACATTTAAAATAGAAAAGGGGTTGATAGTTGTTTACCCTATAAACGCTACAATTTTAGTTTTTCAATGGAACTGCAGGCGAATGACGAAGAGGTGATATGGTGCCCATCAGACAAAAGACAACAGAAATGAAATTGGGGGGAAAAAATGAAAAGAAAAAAAAAAAAGTCGAAAAAGTCGAAAAAGCGCTGATGGCGCGCGGGGCTTAAAATAGCGCACGCGAGGTCTGACCCCTCAGGACTGAAAATATATTTGTTTACTGCTTTTGATCAAACAGTCTAGTCAATAAAAATGTTTGAAACTTGTTTGTCGTTTTTGCCTTTAATACGTGTATTTTAGCATATATATATATATATATATATATATATATATATATTTTTTTTTTCTTTTATGCCATGTTCGACGTTTTAAACTTCCGTCTGCCTTGTGTATGAATGGTGCTAAATAAAGCCACCTTGCCTTAAGGTCGAAAACTTTCCCGGTTAATTCCTGAAGCAGCCCCACACTGCCACATTTGAACGCTGATATTTTTGCAATTTATTTGAAACTGTCTTATTAATGGTATTAGATTTTGCTTTTTGACCTCCTGGATGAGTCACTATGACAAAATGTTGACAGTTTGACCACTCCTGACAAGGTTTGGTTTCCTATTTTCCATATTTAGAAAACGGCTTTTAATTTGGTTCACTGCAGGCTCAAGGCCTTAAGACTATTTTTGCAAACAATTTCAGAATGAGGTAAAAAACAAAAAAAAATTCCTCGTGTGTTCTGAATTAATATTCTTTTTTATCTTTAAATTGGCTTCTTGTTGTAAGATAAATTCTATTTATATTTTACCAAGCGGCCAAATTAGTTAGCAAATATTTTTTAGCAGTGCATATGCTTCATAAAATGCTAACATGGGAGCATTTTAATTAATAACCAATGCTGTTTTGTTTGATTTTTTGCTGTTAATTCAATTTACCTTGAATTCAGATGTTTTATCAGACTAAGCTACAAGTGACTGTAGCTACACATGTTAGCTGGTGTGCAGGTTCAAACCTCCCTGTGAATTAGCTCCTCCTGTATTTGTTTACACCGCGGTCCTACTGGCAGAAAGTAGGTCATGGAAAAACGAAACGAGGCGAGTCACCTCTTCGCTTCTTGTGTGTTAGCTGTCCAGTAATACCCGGAATCAAAGGAACACCACCCCCGTGGATTAGTCGGGTTTATGTGTCACTAGATGCCAGTTTAACAGGTAACGACTCCACTTTTTATCCATCCTGGGTGGATGTGTGCTAACAGCTGCTAGCCGCGCAATGCTAGCTCTTTTTACGCATCAGTAGTAATATCCTTCATTCTGGTTGTGCAATAAGTCGCGACAAACAACAGTTTAGTGATTTATACACACATAAATGGTAGCGAACAAGTAATTCGAAGTCACGCTTTAATTTTATATTATATTTTGAAGACGAAGCTCAATCCGAGGAGTTGGCTTGCATTAGCTGCTCTGTTAGCTCAAGGCGAAGAAGCTGATGCAGCTGGCGAAGAAAACAGTAAATGTTATATTGGGTGTTCCTTTTTTTATTTGTGTTAAATAATATATGGTGTTGCTGTGTGAATGCGATGATGCTTATTTCTGCTGCTTTACACAGATTGGATATTTTTGGTAATATCCAGGCTGTTTTGTATGCCAACACACCCGCTTTTAATGTAAGAATGAGAAATAACAATAAATTAGATATTTGGCTGGAAATGCAAAGGAAAAGGTCTTCATGAAAACAAATATGATGCACAACGCAATGCGAAATAAAATACATTTCATTGAGAAAAAGAATAAAAACATAAAAATATTTATCTTTAATTACCCTGGGTTTGTTGTTTTGTGGGTGCATTGTGCAACTTATCAACTTTGTATTTCAGTTTCTATTTCTGAAATATAAGCCATCACTTGATTAGTAGTAATTGCAAAAAATATTTTGTCACATTCTGCACCTTCTGTGCCAAAATTAGAAACCCAGGCAGAGGAAAATCAAGAATCTTATGGAATTTGCTTAGATGTTAATCTAAGAAATCTGGGATTGTGATTTAAGGACTCTTGTTGTTCCCTAAGAGTTTTTTTTCCACCCTCCACCTTTACATGTACAGTGAATGAAAAGCAAAGATGGAGACTGTACTGGTCGCTGACTGTATCATGTGACTCTCTCAGCCTAGGCTAGTCCTTAAAAACTATGCTGTAAAACAATCAGTTAATATATGCGTCTTTAATTTAAGCTGTACTCAATACCGATACATCCCTCAAATAGAGTCAGACATGTTAGTGTAAAAATTTGGAGGAAGAAGTTTATATGACGCATGTTGTTTACTTTCCTTCAGCTGCTGGACTAATGCTGCTCCTTAAACATCTGGACTAAACCGTGATCGAGTGACAAAGCTCTTCTACTTGTTCGACTCTGTTGCCATGTCAAGACGAAGCAGGAACAGCCGGGCTTGGCGTTACGTTTGGGGTGGGATACGAAGGGACGCCGACGCCCGGGCCCTCGTGTTGGCCTCTGAAGCTGAACAGTGGCGCTACGACCGGCTGGAGGTAAACCACTCAAAACCGGAAATTGTTTTGGTTCATCTGATGCAGAAAAGGGAAATGCCTGATCATTACAAACTACAGATTTGTGTTTTGATTCCCCTGATGTATTGAACATTAAGAGTTGTTCTTTAAAATCTCTCTGTAAAGTACAGTGATTCTGACTCGGAGGCGGACTACTCAGCCGTGATGGTTCCTCCTGTCCCCAGTGCTGTCCCTGTTACAGGAGAGTCTTACTGTGCCTGCGACTCCCAGGCAGAAACCAGCTACAATCCTCGCCTACGAGGATTTCACCAAGTCAAAGACTGCCACTGTGGAGAGGATGACCAAGGTACAAAGCAGCTGCAGTTTTAACAACAACCTCTAACGTCTCAGTCAAACCGTGTTATTAAAAGGAGAGCAACAGTAGTTTTAAATCTTAAAATGGCTTTGCTAAATGTATAGAACATTCTAGAAACTGCAGAAATCTAGAAATTTGAGTCGGAAAGACATGTATGTCTGCAAATTTGATATTTAGCAAAAGTCCAGTCAACAAATCTGATTTGCTGTCAACATGACCTCTGACGTTGCAGATTTCGACTGGGTTTGGGATGCAAGCAGCCGTTCAACTGCAACATTGCTGACCTGCGACAATCGCAAAGTGAGCTTCCATTCCGACTACAGCTGCGGCACGGCGGCCGTCCGCGGCTCCAGGGAGCTGGCAGACGGGCAGCACTTCTGGGAAATCAAGATGACATCTCCGGTGTACGGAACAGACATGGTAAACCCCCAGGATTTGTCGATAGTCACGAGAGAAAAAAAAAAAATTTATGCTGGATAAAAGCTGATTTGTGCTGAAATTGTTATTTCTGGACAGATGGTTGGCATTGGAACATCTGATGTCAATTTGGACAAGTACAGACACACGTTCTGCAGTTTGTTGGGGAAAGATGCAGACAGCTGGGGGCTCTCCTACACCGGTAAGCTCAACAGTGTTATCAGGGAACATAAGTCTGCTTGAAACATTTCAAGGAAAGTGTGATGGATCGTGTTTTCCAGGATTGCTGCACCATAAAGGAGACAAATTGAAGTTCTCCTCCCGTTTTGGACAAGGATCCATCATTGGAGTTCATCTGGACACGTGGCACGGGACTCTCACTTTCTTCAAGAATCGGAAGTGCATAGGTCAGTAAAGTTCATGTTACTAGAACTATTCCACGTTTTCTGAAGATCTGTTACAGGGCTTTAAAAAAGCCTTTTCCTCAACCTCTCCTACAATGACCAACAGGTGTAAACGCACAGCAAAAAACGCTGAAAATAAAAAATGTTGCAACCACAGGAAATAGAGTAAGGGGGAACATGCTGCAATTAGTAGAAACAGCAAGTATGAAATACTGCAAACTCGCTCAACAAAATGGAAGTTCTCCACACCACTAGGGGGTGTCAGCCAACAAGTCATACGGGACCAGACTCTCAGTAAACCATGGAAATATTTAGATCTATGAAATGGATGTCTAGCAGACAGACTGAGAAAGGAAGGAAGGAAGAACAATTTGAGTTATACTTAATGTCTTTTTGAAACATGCCAACTTTTACAACATCAGAAAAATCATTTAGGCAATATTACCTACTCCAGACTCCCCCTAGTGGCCTGGAGCACTTCTGTTTGCAGTTGTTTTGGCTATTTGTGGCATTTTCTCTCTTTATTCTATTTCCTATGATTGCAGCATTTTGCTTGTTGTTGCTGCAGTTTTTGCAGTGTTTTTCTGTTGCATTTGTGTTTGTGTGTTTTGAAGTTTGCATCATCCATGAATTTGGAGCACATTTCTTTGTTTGCTAAGCATTTGCATTTGTCGCCCACCTTTCTCTTTACTTACATACCCCAAAATAAAATCCAGTCATTGACTGTTTTTCCACTTCAGGTGTTGCTGCCACAGAGCTGCACAATAAGAGGTTTTATCCGATGGCGTGCTCCACCGCGGCCAAGAGCAGCATGAAAGTCATCAGGTCTTGCTCCACGCCGACCTCTCTGCTGTACCTCTGCTGCGCCCGCCTCCGCCGCCTGCTTCCTGACTGCATGGACACGCTGGATGTGTTGCCTCTGCCGCCGGGCCTGCGCCAGGTCCTCCACAACAAGCTGGGCTGGGTGCTCAGTCTGAACAGCGGGGCCACGGAGGAGACCGAGCGGTCCCCGCACTTACCCGCAACCCTGCCGGCCGAACCGTCGTTCTCCGAGAGTGACTCGGAGGGCTGCGCGTCTGACCCCGAGGCCTGCCAGAGGAAGAGATGCCGCTGGACGTGACTGGAAAGCTCAGAGCCTAGCTCCGCTTCAGAAGCGCTCGCGGCGGCAAATCATGGCAGGGAGGGAAACCTCCGGGACTGACGGAGCGAGCCGTGCATCTTTACTGTGACTTTTTCCTCATGCTATTCGTGTCTGCATCCCAACATTTTCAGTCATCTGTAGAAATATATGACCATACAGTATAATCTAGCACCGTTGTTGCCATTCTTATATGGGAATTAGTGAACTGCTGGGATGTGTAATGTACAGTGCAACACTGACATCAAGTAAGGCCAAATTCTGGTGGTCATCTTGGTTATTTGAAAAAAACAATGGATTTTTTTGTGTGGTGTTCTTAATCTAAATGTTCCCGGTGCATTACAGAAGCAATCTACCCACTTCATTGCTTCTGATTATTTTATTCTGTTGTCAAAGTGAAAAGCAGTGAATATTATTCGGTAAAATTAGATCATTTTTAATTCTAGAAGTGGAAACATCATGAGTGCACTCTGCCTCCTCTTATCTTCAACAACAAAACTATGTTTTTGTCTTTCTTGAAACAAACGAGTAATTAGCACCGCTTAAGGCTTAACCTCCTTGTATCGTGGCAGCATTTATGAATCCATCTGTAGTTTTTAGCTCCTTTAGCGTCTACATCAAACACATTTACGCACATTATTTATGTTTCAGAACTTTTTAAAAATGTGACTTTCTATGCCAATGTATTTAACATTAAGCCTTTTGTACAGTTCTGTTTATGCAAAGATGCTTTTTTTTATTATTGTTTCCCTGTTTTCTCCTCGTTGGTCAGGTTTAGGTCTCAAACCATAGCGGTGTGGAATGTAAACCCTAACACTTTCCTGAGTTGTTTAATTTTTACTGTTTTTACTCCACTATTTACTTTTGTCAACTTTTTGCTGTAGTTAAAAAAAAAAAAAACAAAAAAAAACGTCTGAACCTGTTGGTAATTTCAGATTTGTAAATAAACTAAGAAAGTGTGGTCTCGCCATCATCTAAGTGAAGTTTTCTCTGCTCTTCTCACTAATAAATCAAGTAATCTCAGCAAATATACAGTATGTTCTGTTTTATTTTCTGGGTGTGTAAAATTTGTTAAAGTCTAAAATTTGACCCAATAACTTTGGCGCCAGTTCGACCCTATGAAGCTTACCGGAAACAACAACCGTCCTCCACTGCGAAGAGAAAAGTGCCGAGCTGAACTAGTTGTCTGTTTATGTTAATTTAAAGTTTGAAAGCATTGCAAACACGGACTGGATGTCTTCGTTCAATTCTTCCGCTGCCATCATTGCTAAAGTGGCGCAGAAAATTGATGTCATCGTTCATAACTTCTCCTTCTGTTCACTGATTGGCCCGGTTGAAATTCCACGAGGTATGAAGTTGTGCCCAAGTCGTTCCCACGATATATTGCCACGGTTTATTTTTATTTCATTGTTATTAATAGCGACTTGTCTTCTCTCACCATCCTCCTGGCCGTGTGGAAGCAAGATAACATCCTCCTGCCTTATTTGTTGTAGTTCTAGATGTTTTATTTAGCTTTTTAGATGATTGTTCCGACGATATACTAAGTGAACTGGAGCTAAGTTTTTCCATGTATTTCAAATAATTTATTTTTTTGACAATCCTGGGGTGACTGCAGCTCCTCCTAAATAACATTTCAGCAGTGAATTGTTCAACGTCTCATGTCTATGCATTTATTTTGAAGGTTTGTGCCGTTTTTCTTCTTCTTGACATTCATCAGCTGATCTATTTGTTTACTGTTGAGAGCGGTCATTGATGACGTGAGGAGTGATTAGTCATGTGACTGATAAGTAAATAAGTGGATGTTAATTATTACTACTGACAGCGTTGTTTAGCTGCTAGTATATTTCTGTAGTTTTGTTAATGTCTTTTTTTACTCTTAATGTGGTTGATTTTGTATTAAACTATCTAGCATTTAACCGTTAGTCTTGAGCTTTGACCAGTTAGTTTTATATCGTTTAAATTTCAACAGCACTTATGACAGAGGGAATAAATGCTGATATTTAGGTATTTTTACTCACTTGTGTTGTTACATTTACATTTTTACAATAGTAATTTGGAACTATTATTTCCCAGGTCCTTCTTGAAAATGAGATCCAGATCTCAACGGGGTTTAGCTGGTTAAAAACAGGAAATAAAAAATTAAAAAAAAGAATTATCATTTCTGTATTTTCAGAAACTGCTTCACTATATATACACATCGTTTTACAGTTATTCAGGAAAGCCCTTTAAAACATCTGATGACCAGCGTTCTTTCTGACCGGAGCCCTGTAGTGATCAATTAAGCAAATCCAGCAACAGAGGTCAAAATCCTCAACAGCTAGGATTTTGTACCGAGTTTTGCATTTTAATCAAACACTACCATATTTTTACGCTGCACAGCTGTAAAACAAGAGATGTAAATGAGAGATTAATCAATATTAGTTATTCAGCTACAGCCATGAGTAAAGAGTAAATATACACTTTTTGTTCAGATTTCAAAGGTATTGTCCACATATTGACAAGGTTCATGTTAAAGTTTTCATGAACAAAACAAAAGCCGTTTTGACAATGAATGGAGGAGGTTGAGTTTTATTTGGAAATCTGACAGGCATGGCTGAACAGTGAGCTCTCACTTTGAACAAAAAAAACCCAAACAAACAAAAAAAACAAAATCAAGACAGCAGCACTACAGGTAAACAATACTAGTGTCTGAGAATGTCATATCAAACGTAAAACCACACATTATGCACTCAGATCTCTCACAAAGACACACACACACAGTCATCTTCATGTGAGCATGTGGACGTCCTCCAATAATAATCACACTATATCCAGAGGAATTCCAAGCACTTAGAACAATTACCCACAGTGCAATAAATCTAACTATACACAGATAATTTATATATTTTATGTATATAGGGTATTTCAATAAACAGTATTCCATTTAGACGGCTTCAAAATCTTCATAGCTTTCCATAAATAGTGACAAAAAAATTCATCTGAGATTCAAAGATGGTCCCCGAAAAAGAACATGAAAAAATAAAATACTAGTGTGCACAACTTTTCAGCAGTCTCAAAAAAAAAGAAACAGATAATAATGATTAAAACCCACCAACAAAAGACAAAAATTAAAAGAGGAATGGGTGGAAGGGGGGTAAACGTTGATACTCACACTCACAGCACAGACTGGTTACTACATTTACTGAGGATGGGAGGACTCTGGATCACTGTACAGTTTAAGATTAGACGATATAATCAGGCAGACTGTCCACACATCATCTCACAACAAACAGTACATGTTCATGCCCGTTCTGTACGCACAAGACCTGACACAACCGGATGGCTTAAAACAAAATGGAGTAGATCACATCTAAAGAGGACAAGGCTGTCGAAACCGACAGCCAGCATGTTTCTGCCGCCATCCCATCCTGTCAGATCCGCGGGGTGTCATGGAAGAAGGTGAAACTCTCCTATTTGTTCGCGCTGCTTCGATGTGGAATGAATGAGATGGTGGTTTTGATGGAAAGAGACACTTATTTTGTGGATAGGATGAGGGCCACGATCAGGCCGTAGAGCCCCAGCACCTCGGCGAAAATCAGGATGAGGATCATCCCCACGAAAAGCCGGGGCTGCTGAGCGGTGCCCCTCACGCCGGCGTCGCCCACGATGCCGATGGCGAAGCCGGCCGCCAGGCCGCTCAGGCCCACGCTCAGTCCGGCGCCGAGATGCAGGAAACTCCTAAACAGACGATGCAGGAAAAAAAAAAAAAAAAAAAAGAGAGAGTCTTAGTTTATACACCTGTGAATTAAGTTTATATCTAAACTGGCCAGAGATGGGAAACTATTTTTGCCTTCTTCAAAGCTAATCAGTCATTAGTGAGTACTAAAAAATCTGATTTGCTTCATTTTCAGTTTATAAATGCAACAACCAATAACATGCACTTTCTCTAATAATAATAATAAAAAAAACAAGATAAGGGTTGGGGATGTGCATTGATGTGGAAAATCCTGTAATTTTCTTCATTTTGATTGAAAACTGCAACTCCCATTAATTATTTGTGCTACAATCATTATAAAGAAATGAAATCTGTCCAAATGTGAACTAGCAGCTCAGACCCCAAAGTAAACCAGGCAGGAAAAACATGATTGGTGCATCTCTATTAATTAGACGAACAATTACAAATACTAAACAAAAAAAATTTACATGGTAAAGCTTTAGACTCAGTCTTTTGGTAGATACAATCTCAAAGTGACCTAATTTCACACCTGTTAACCAAGATAAACACTCACACAAGATGCTGATGACAGCTTGAAACAGTCAACTCCATAAACATTTAGAAAACTCTGTTTTATATCAACTGCTCTCACAGCAAGGCCAGAAAGAAATACTTTGAATGCTGTTGGTAATAGTATTTATAGATCAAAAAAAGCACGTCCAAGTTTTAGAAAAACTACAGATTGTAAATCAGCAACAAATCCCAGCGCATTTCCTTTTTACCAACACTGCTCCTCCAAAACAGATATTTTGAGGTAAAGAGAAACTCTTTCAGATTTAAGTTTATTTTGCGCTTAGTTTGAGCAGCTTAGTTAAACCCTTAGACAGGTCTTAACCTGTCTAAGGGCGGCAGCACGGCTATGGATGACATGTAGAAGAATTGTCTTTTTGCCCTCCAGCGTTGTCTGCATGCACGAAATATCCTTATGTAAATAATAACAAGCAGGGGGGTCTATATTTGTAAATCTGATTATGATTAAGTCAGTGCCTCACCAACTATGAACCTCACCACACAACACTAGTCTGAACAGAAAAAGACTAATGTTCCTCTTGTAAGAAGAAGTTTTCATTGATTTTGTATGTATTAGACTTCTGTCATTAAATCAGATAATCTTTGTATATTTCAGTGCAGTATGACTCAAGTGAATCACGCCCTGCCCGGGTGTTTTTTTTCCTACCTTGTTTCGAAGGAATGTGTAGGTTTGATTTTTCATCTAAATGGATGTAAATTAATATTAGGTTCTGATAAAGAATACAGTCTATTTGGGAAACAAAATACCTAGTCTATTTTATTCTGTTACATTCACCAGTTCTCAGTTCTTCAAGCTGAGAACACACCAATCCCACGACTCCCAGTAGGACTGATTATTCCTAACAGCCTCTCTAACACATTGAATCTTTGCTGTTTCAGCCATTCTGGTGATAGGAGATAGAGATCTTTGTTCTGCTACAGAGCCATACCTTCTGGCAACTTACACAAAAATAATTTTAAACATCCTCAAGGGTTCCTCTTTTTCAATCTATGCTTTTCCAGACTCAATTTGTTTGGGTTCAGCTCTTCACATTTATTTGACACGACATTAACTGATAAAAGACGTATGAACAGCATCTTTTTCCAGCTTTAATTATTAAAGCTGGAATAATTAAACCCTTAGAGAGGTCTAAGGGGAGACAGCAGGACACAAAGGAATGGAAAAAGAAGACAGGAGGGGAAGGATGGAATGGGGTTAGGGAAGACAAGAGGAGAAAAACACAGAGGAAAGGGAGAAAAGAAGGGTGAATGGATAGAAGGACAATTGGAAGTAGAAGAAAAAGAAGAAAGGACTGAAGATACAAGGGAAACAATGGAGGGGAAAAATGAAAAACAACAGGAGGATGGAAAAAGGTGGGAGATAGAAAAGGAGGACAGAAATGGAGGTAGGACAAGGATGGAAGGGTAAAAAGAGATATAGAAGAAAAGCCAAAAGAAAGAACAAACATGGAAGGACAGAACATAGAGAAGGACAATTTGTCCCAGAAGTTTCAGAAAGCAAAGAGGAGATAAGGTGGTAACGTTGTTAGCAGAAGCTGGATAGATTGCTGATTATCTGGGGACTACGTTTGCTACAATCCCGAAGCAGGAAGGTATTAAAGCTGGTAAATGAGCTGATCATTTATAAGATAGAACCATGAGGACAGCAGATGTCTTCCTTACTTGTAGAGACTGAGTCTCTCTGATATGTTGTTGGCTATCAGCACGGCGACCACCAGCCCGTAGATGGCGATGATTCCCGCCATGACAACGGGGATGATGGACTTCATGATGAGCTCTGGCCGCATCACAGACATGGCAGCGATGCCCGTCCCGCTCTTCGCGGTCCCATATGCTGCTCCTAACGCTGAAACGAGACACACCAAGCAGTCCCCATTAACTCACCTTTAAACTCCAAACTCTCTTCATACAGATGAGACGACGTTTCATTTTCAAAAGCGATCTGGGTAAACTTCAGTCAACGGTTGCGGCTAAATCCCACAGTGCAGCGATGCAAGCCGGTTAAATGTCAATTCTCCAAGGAATTATTAAATATTTAAAGAGATCCTCTCTAAGCTTAAACTGATGTCATGCATGTGAGCCCTTCCAGCAGTTTTCCTCTGAGCCGCTGTCACTCCATGTTTTAATAAAGTCTCATCGCGCTGCTCCAATATGCTGATGTTTAACGGAGTACATATGAAAGCTAAAACAATTAATCCGTACAAGGTGAGTGACCTCTGAGGCTTGGCCCTTTAATCAGAACAGAAACATGTATTTCCAGCCATGAAGCATCGCAGATCAAAGCGCTGCTCCTCACATCTGCACATCTGTCGCTGTGCCGCTCACATCACAGATTCATCTAATCCCGCCGCTCAGGGCTGCAGAGCACAGATCAGGTCAAGAAAACTACTCATCACTGAATGCAACTTTGTTATTACAGAATAATTCAGGAAGTTCAGTCTGCAATGATTATGATTTGCAAACCAAATAAATACTCAAGAAAAGTTTGGATCTCAAACAGAACTGTATTTGGCTGAATGGTTCTTATAAAGTGAACCAATTTTTTTTTTTTTATAAAAGCAGGATGTGTGACATCTGGAATTTTTTACGTTTAATTTCAGCCAGCGAACAAACTTTACTTGTGAAGTGATGCACACTATTCACTGCACTTTCTAACACCTGGGTTTATTTTGATTTATAGAAAAATAAATCCAGCTGGTCAACAACTTAGCACAGCCCCTATGAAGGATGCAATATCAAGTAGAAAGTCTTAAGGTGATGCATCTACAAACTGATCATGTGAAAACTTTAGTTTTCTCGGAAATGATGATGCTAACTGGTCCAACCGGTTAGGCAGTCTTCATACTAAGGGAGAGGATGACAGCTTTTATAACTTTCTAAGGACCTTATTGTGACAATGCTTTAAACATCGTCAGGTTTATAATCCACATGCGTCACAAATCTTGCAGCAACACAATAAAGGTTGAATAAAAGCTGTGCTGCTGCTTGTTTTGGCATTTGGACAAATTTGGAGCAGAATATTATATTTATAACTGGTAGAATCATAGACAGGTTTATTTCTCAAACACATAAATTGTATTTAACATAGTTTAATGTTTACATAAGTTATTTAACACTCAAAGTGGGAGGACTTTAGCCTGCATACATGACAATAGATGTCTTCCTGCTGTTTGTGCATCAATCACAAACAGCACGCGTGAACCATGTGTGGTTGTGTCGTGGTTGTGGCTGTGTCGTCCCTATAAAAGCAGTTTCAGCTGCTAGTTTTGGTTTCACTTTCAAGTATTTCAAAATAAGTAAAAAAAAATCCATAACATGGTTGGTGATCCATCTCCTTCATTAATTAGCAACATAATCAACAGTTAATGTTGTTTTTGGTTTAGCAAAATCAAACATAGCAAAACTGTGCTTGATTTGCTTGAAGATGAGACAATTTTTTAAACAAACCAATTACTCTGTTAGATAATGTTTTAAGCCACATATATACACCAAAAGAAAAAGAAGCAGACAACAGCCTGTTGTCTAGGCTCTAAAATCAGCCTAGACAACACAGTTCCTCATTTAAATGTTTGAGTCATATCCAAATGGAATAAATATTCAGTAAATCTCCCTGATCTGGTCATTTGACTGCAGGTGTTTGAAGCTTTAGCTAATCATTAAAAGCTCAAATGGAAGATTTTGGATGTATCCCACTGAAATGTGTCTTACTGTAACTTAAGAAAAACACTTTTTGCCCAGTCTATCAAACATGCTTAATTCATGAACACTCAAAGTTTTCCCCTTCCTCCATAATTACCACATTAGTAGTATAGTGTTTTTTGATCCTCCTCCAAAAGCATTGTCTCAGACATAAAAAGCAGGACTATTTAAACCAACAAAGAGCACCAGGGGTTGAATGTAGCTGTGTTTTGAAATTTACAAATGCACAAGAAAGGCTTTTTGGAGACGTTTTGTCCTCACTAGTGCAGAGAAAAACTACACCCTCTCCCTCCAGCTGCCTGACTGCTAATGGTGAGCAGGAAGACTGACGTTTTCGCTGGCCCGCTTTGTCTGTCTGATGAGGAAACCAACCAGTCTGACTTATTAGACCGCCAGCGCTGTGTGTGCCAAAACAATAACTTGATGGTTTGTTCCTCTGTAGCGTCGATACTGCAAACCTTTACAAGAACAACATTACGCAGGCAGGAAGCGCTCTTAAGTTCAAACAGCATAAAGCTAATTAAAACAGCCTGCAGTATCCTCTCTGTTCCTAAACCAGTCTGATGGGTAAAAATAGTGTAATTCAGGCAATTGCAGCTGGGCTCAAATGTACAGGATGTTTATTGAATTTTATGTGTTGAGAACAACAATACAAATTGGGCAAGTAAAAAAAGAAAATCAGATTTGTTTTGGCTGCAAAAGAAAATCTGTAGTATTGGTAAAAAAAAATTGGAAAAAACATTATCAGGCTATGGATGGATTAGTACCGAGAGTTTTATCTTTTAAATGATTCCCAATGTCTACTGTTGGTACATTAAAAAGATTTATACCTAGTTGAAACTATCGTGTGTTCATAGATTTGTATTAAATGAACTGTTAATCCCTCACGTCTTCATTAATTATTGACAAAAGAAGTAGCTGGAATCAAACCCACTGAATTAAATTGTATTCCTTCACATTTTCTCAACTGAATCAGCTTCGTGTTCAAGTGGAAACAGTTCACTGCGCATGCACAGAAGGCTGTGCAAGATGAATGAATGACTGAATGAATGCATCATCCCTTTAAATTGTCGCTGTGATGTTTAGGCCTCCATCTTTCTTTCCTGACTCACCTTCAGCAACAAAACCCAAGAAAAGGATCGACAAGATTAACCATTAACCTTACATCCGTTTTTGTTTTAATTCATTCAATCATGGTTCGTTACATGTCATGTGCTGAGAAACAGAAGCTGCCACCTCACTGACTGTGTGCGTCACCAGTCAGCAGCAGACACGATTACAGCTTGAATTTAATGTCAGTGGCTCCACCAGAGCAGAAGCAGGCAGCTTGTTCCGACTGTCCGCTGCAGCAGCAGCAGCCTTACCCCGCCTCCACCTCGCATCATCCCCGACAGGTGTGCGAGCCCCGACCGCCACCAAAAACCAGCGACACGGTTTGTGTGAAGGCAGCGGTCGTTTCTAATTTCAGCCTTCGACACCTGGCTAAGCTAGCATGAAACAAAAAGGTGTCAATTGGAGGAGGAGGAGGAGAAGAAGAGGCTGGTTTAGTTACCGCTGAAGACCATGGCCGCAGAGGCTCCCATCACGGCGAAGAAAGGTGAGTACTCGGGGCTCTCCTCAGAAGACATTGTCACTCTTCCCTTCGGACGACAAAGCTAGACGGCACAATATCCTCTCTTTCTCTGGCGGGGGGTTCCCCTGTCCCACCGTCACCTCTGGGCAGCTTAAAACACCGCGAAACAGCGAGGACGACCAGTGATGGCTCCAGTGGAGAAGAGGAAAATGGCGAAACGGAAAAAGTCACATGACCAGCCATGGCGGAGGGATCCAACTGTGCTGAGGCGGGTGTGTCCGACTAACAAATGGGAAATACTCACTCGTTGATTTATATTTAATGGTCAAACGTATGTAAAATATTCTAATTTTGAATTATTTTGGAAGTAAATCTCATACAACCGCTGTTGTCGATGTTATTAAATGACTTAATTTGTGTTCTTTTTGTTTAATGGTATGTTCTGCTGCAAGTGCACTGACTGCAGCTGAAACCAGTCGTCACTACACGCTGGCGTATTAATTATTAGTACCAAATGTTCACTAAAAACCAACAACAAACGGCGGCCGCTGTCTATAATTTAACATGGAAAACCAACTACTATATCCTATAATAAGTGGTTTTTTCAGTCTCGGGGATTAGAAACAGAGCCCTGAGGTGTTTGAGTCAAGGTGACACTCCAATGAAGATGGGTATTTCTGATGTCAGCGGATGTATCACTTCGTCATTTAATGCTCTCATTTGACAAAACTTTGAATATTTCATTTTTGCAGTATTCTTGTGTCTTTTAATGTTCCTTTCAAAGAGGTCTTTTCTTCGAGTAAGGTCATGTCTTAAACTTAGCAGGTTTAATTTACAATGTTTTGTGAAATTTGCATTAGATCCTGAGATGGTGAAAAAAGTAATATGAAAATAAATAAAGGTAAAAACATATTAAAAGTCATACATCTCTAGCTTGTTGGTTTATTTTAAAACAGTTCTTCATATCTATTGGCAAATTAAACATGTGTAATTGTTTTTCTTTTAACTCAATCCCCAGTTTCACTCCACACCTATTGGTACCTTAATTAATTCCTACAAAATGAAGCCTTTTCAAAAATGTATATTTGTTTTAGAATTTAATCAGTCTCCATGTAATTTGAATGACTAGCCAAGCACCGTTTATAATAAATATGTTTAAAATTGGAAAGACACAACAACATGCCTACAAGACGGATTTGTGTAAAACTTCATAAGTCAGTAAATGACTACCCTTCTAAATTCTGGCATATCTTCTGTCAGAGTAATAAGATTACAGTTTAAGATGACTAGAAAGATGACAAACCACCATTAAAACCATACGTGGTATTAAAAGCTCAGGCAAACAGGAATACTTTTGCACAGAAGAGCTCCAAATGTTAAATGCAGACATTTTTTCGGTCTTGGTCACAAGTTTAGTTTCACCTTTGAACTGAAAACAACAGCTTCAGGCATTTGTCTCGTCTCAATTTAAAGGCTTTGATCATTGATTGCGTGATTCTGCAACTTATTTAACTTACAAAGAATTTCTGCTACAAGAATGCTTTTTGTAAGACTTTTTTTTTTCTTCTACCCTATTTGTAAGTGTAGACTGGATATAATGTCTTATGTTTCTTCATGATAAATTACCAGACCTTTAGGATTAAAAAGAAAATGTCTAACAGAACTTTGTACTATTTTGAAATTCCCAAAGATATCATGTGATTGTACTTTCACAACAGTTTTTAAGAATGAAACGTGAAAGAGGGGCTGCAGAAAATACTAAGAACACTCATGACAGTCAGTAGCCCCTCTATCACATGGGAAAGAAATGTACAATCAGTTTCAGAGCTTTTATGTGACCAGTTCCTGCTCAAAGCATGAGAATGTGGTCTTTGCCATTTGCAAGCTTTGCTTTTTGATATTCTAAAGTAAAATGTTTAACAAGAAGGAAGGAAAACCATTCTTTTATTCATTAGAAGAATGTATTAGTTTCAAAGATAAGTTATTAAATAATTAGCTAATTTAATACTCAAAAAAATAGATGACATACTTAAGCATCAAATAACCAATCAGCAAAATAAAGCTGAATGACTGAATGTACGCGTATGTAAGCATTTAACGTTTTTAAAGCATCTTTTGTTTAAAATTGTGCCAATATTCATTTCATGCTCATCTAACAGGGGCTGTGGTCTACATCTCAAAAAATAAATGTTTTTTTTAAATAAAAAATTACATTTTTGTAAATCAGATTGATTAAAAAAGGCATTGCCATAAAAGTAATGACAGACCTTATTCTATTTCTAGAACAGTGGTGTTTAATCATTTTTGACACGAGCCAAAAAAAAAAGAAAGAATTCTTAAGGATTTGAGGGCCAAATAAATTAATTTTTTTATTGATACAAAATTCAATATTTTGTATTAAATATTGAATTGTAGTCCCATTTTGTTTTTTTTAGAAAACATTCAGTGTAGTGTAACTAAGTGTAGTTTTAACATGTCTGACAGCCTGCATCTCCCTGATATTTTCACTTTCATTTTGAGTTCAGCATGTACAGTACAGACCAAAAGTTTGGACACCTTCTCATTCAATGAGTTTCCTTTATTTTCATGACTATTGACATTGTAGATTCACACTGAAGGCATCAAAACTATGA
>CAEGAG010051804.1:0-16052 GCA_903067065.1 Brachyrhaphis terrabensis
CTTATTCTGTATTTTTCTGTTTTGTTTTTGTTGTTATGCTATCCCTTTGTTTGATGTCTGACTAATTTTATTTATTTTTTTTATTGTCTTATATGTGTGCCTTAAACCTGTAAGACTTGATTTCTTCATGTATGTACATGCCACTTGATTTTGTATAATTGTTCAATGTTTAATAAAAAAAAAAAGTAAAAAAAAAAAGTTCTCTCCACTGCCATGTTCAAGATGGCGGCGATGTAAGTAGGACTCAGCGTTTACATATTCATGCCTATTGTCCAATCAGCAATTTCTCAGATCTCCAACTGGAACATACTCTTTTCGTTTTGTTAATGTTGTGTTTTTGAATTTGTTGAAGTGGTTTGCATCTCAGGGTCACCGTAAATAAAAGCGAGAAGTTCAAATACTTGCTGAGAGTGAAAATCCTTCCTAAAGATGAAGATATATCACAGATTTCTAAAGAAAATAAAAACCGGAGGCCATGGATTATATATGGAATAGCGCCCCCTTCACTTCCGGAGTGCAATGGTCCCATTTTCATATAAGCTTTGAGACTGACAGTGGTCCGTCCCGCCCCTTCCTGTTTGCTGCAGCGAGGTGGACTTGAAAACTTTAACCAGAAATGAGGTGAAGTATTTCTCACGCAGCACCCTCCACCCAGCAGGGGGCGCTATACGTAGACTTATCTTTATTTGACAGTGAAGTGTGGGATTGGAAAAATTGAAAAAAAACTTGTGGAAAAATGTAGAGCTGTGAATACTTTTGTAAGGAACTACTCATTGTTCATTAAAGGTCCATTAAATCTACCAAAAAAGACCCTAAAATGCATAAATTACGAAACTAAAACAGATTCATACAAAAACTCATCCTGAAGATTACTGGACTGTACAGTGTTAGAAGCATAAGTCAAAACTGGAACATATGTTCTCATCATTCTATTTATTTATTCTGCCAAAGATAAAAACATTGATAACACTATCCAACAGGGGACTTGGAGGAACCTGGATGTGAGGGTTAAGGTTAGACGATGATTGGTTGGGCTTTCAGGGTCTGAGCAGAGTCGGCCATTTGCTGAAGGACTTCCAGAGGAAAGGAAGAGGAACTTCTACATCCAGCTTCTCCTTCCCCACCCGGATGTACGGCGCAGCGTTCTGAGACGCCGTCTTCATCACGTTCAGACTCTCACTAACTGTCTGAGAGAGATTAGACTGTAATGTGCTGATGAAACCCTTGGTGGCGCTGTTTACGCTCTCCATGCTGTAAGCACTGTAAGCCTCATTGACCTTGAGTTTGACGAGGTCTTTGTACGCAGAGACAAATGTCTGTGCTTGGTCCGTGTGCTGTCTAGAGAAGGTTCTGATGTTCCTGTGAACTAATTGGACCAGTGGGGAAACCTTCAGGTTCTGATCTTCTACGTAAACACGGAGATGCTCTGCTTTCTCATCCAGGAGCTGCAACACATCTTTAAGGGTCCTCTGAAGAAACGCCATGACATGATGGAGCATAGCTGCTACGTCTCTCTTCAGAGTCTCCATGATCTTGTTTCCATCAAGAACAACGTCAGTCCCGGGAATGGTGAATGCCGTCCACCTGATCTGCTCATAAATCCCCTTCATGACGCTGGAAAACATCTCCATGATGGACATCTTCTCCCCTGATCCAGGAACAGAGAAGTTTTTATTGTCGAGGAAGTCTCTGACCGGACATAGCAGAACTTCTGTGCTGTGCCAGGTGTGCTTGAGGCCATCTCTGACCTCATCCATCAGGGTGTCTGTAAGGTTCACCATATCGGTGAACCTTAGGATGTCAGAAGCTTCCATATAGGCGTTCATTCCTCGATCAGCAGCGGTTTGGACTGAGTCCTGCATCATGCTGACGAAAGCCTGAACCTCCCGATGAATATTCTCTATCAGATTCAGCACAGCGTTTCTCAGCTTCATAGAACCTCGGTTCAGGTCGAAGCCAAAGTGTGAGGTGTGGTACTTGTTGAGGAACTTGATCAGAGCATTGGTCATTAGAGGGATCCGGTCCTTGAAACCCATGATCAGATCGTTGACAGAGTCCCAACTCCATGACGTCTGCAGGACCAGCTTGTCCGAGTTCCTCAGTGATGCTTTGGCAGTGAGAATGTTGGTGTCCTGCCCAGGAGTGGACTGAAGAGGAGAGGAGAAACAGCCTCAGCAATGTCAAAGTGTGGTTAGAAAGGAAGTGTGAGCATCAGAGAGGCTTACCAGATATCTGCTGAACACTTTTCCCTGCAGCTGTGACGAAGACCTTCGCTGAAGGTGAATACCCAGGAACCCGGCAGACGGAGACCACACGGACGCTGTGATGCTGTCCTTACGGGAGGCACAACGGACACTTACGTCTGTGAACATCCAGCTGGTGATGTCGACATCTAGGGTGTGACGAGACTCCCTGTGAAACAACCACAGTTAGAGCGGGTCCAGCAGGGAGAAGAACCGCTGCTCAGGTGAGTCATCTGTAATTATAGACTGTTGACCTGAGGTTCCCTACACACTTCAGGAACCACAGAGCCATCAACAAGGTCACAGCCACAGAGCTGCCCCCTGCTGACTGGACCTCATTAAATGATGCTCAGTGCTTTCATTAGTCACATGACCTCCAGGAAGTAATACAACTGTTACATCATTTCCTGCTCTTTTTTATCTGTGAGCAATACATTTTCAGCAACATGTGAGCAAAGCTCACATGTTGAAATGCATGAAATGCATGTTAAAATGCAGCTCTTGCCATGAGTGGGGTCTTCCCAGTGGGGATTAGAAATCAGATTGAACTTGAAGGTAACAGTGTGTTAGACTGATGAAACTGCAGGCTGGCAGAGACAGGCATCAACAGAACATTACAGACTCGATGTGCCGAGTTCTTCCTGCTTAAAGGGTTAGAACCAGGCAGGCTTTATTCTGTGAATGGAGTAAAATGTGTAGAATTAAACAGAATCAGGATTGTAACGTTTAATTCCTTGTCTACACTGAGCAGTATGGCACAGACCAGTGCGGTTTGGTAAGGGGGAATGCAGTTCAAGTACAGGTTGATAAGGGGTCAGTGTGTGTTTCTATGACTTTGTATTTTTGTTGATGAAATGTTGCTGAAATGTGTTGTACAAAGTCTACAAATAAACTTGACCTTACTCAACATCTGCTGAGATATTCATGCCAATTCCACTTTTGTCATGTACTTCATGTGTGATATGTTAAATACTTATTTCCCCAGCAGTTCAATGTGAAATCAGGAGCTGCTCGTTTTGGAGACTCACCGGTTCACAGAATCCCCTCGAGAGAGTTCACGTGTTATCCTGAAACATCAAAGAGTGCAGGAATTTAACCCTTTAGTTAGCATCTACAAAAGTGATTGCGTTTTTTTTTAAAATATCAAATATTAATATAAACTTAGAACAAAAGGAAGAAAATGAAATGTGTGATTGATTGTAATAATCCTTCCTGGAAGTAAATCTGATGGCACTGGGAGCTTGTTTCGAACATGTTGGTTTAGCAGGTTTTTAGTAGCTTTTGGTGGAGGAATTATGATGCTGTGGGTCTGGAAAAGCAGACTTGGTATCACTGGAGGTGATCTCAGTGCAGAGAGATTTTGAGAGGAAATTCAGCAACCAGCGTGACTTGAATCGCCACAGGGACTGAACTATCGATAGTATCAGGAGGGCAGACCTTCACAATAAAAGCTTCATCAAGCTATACAGAGCACTGAAATCTAATCAACATAAATGTAATTAACTGGGTGTGTTTAGTCAGTAATTCATCCATGGCAGAGATTATTTAATACAGAAACATTTACTCTGGGTTAGTGAGAAAAGGCTGAGCTGCTCCTGCATTAACATGAATGATGGCAACATTGAGGCTCCTTCATGAACCAATTTGTTCACTGCTGTATTTTTATTACTTTGCCTGAGTGTTGTTTATTTTCAAGTTTGGGGTTGGACGAACACTTTGAGACTCATTTTATGTTTCAAAACTGGAAAAATATCTTCTATAGACCAACTCTGTATGAGCTTCACTTTATGTGAGGAAACTGATCAATCTGGAACTAAAACAAACAACTGAGATGGAAAACTAAAGGAAGTTTAGCCGAGTTTCAGTGAAAATGTAGAGCCAACATTTGTCATAACATCAACCAATTAGTCAAAGGGAGTCTGAAGTTAGGCAATTATGAAGCTTCTTCCTATGTGACATCAGAGCAGATAGATACCATCGTTCGTCTAAATGAAGAACATTCATCGTAATGAGGATAGTCTGGATTATTCTCCTCAAAGAGATACAGAATATGTTGGGTAATAATCATTATTCTTAGGAGAGATTATCCCAATTTGTTCCTCTACAGCTAACAGCACAGCAGGGAGTCATGATGCCAAACACCAACCTGAGTGGACGGTCCAATACATACTGCCAGTTCATGTTTCCATCCCTGTGGATCAACCTGCCATTACCATTCAGCTGAAGCATCTCATCGTCATATCTAACAACTGCAGAGGCTGAAGAAACAGTCAGAGATAAGAACATGTGAGAACATGCTTCAGGGATCATGGAGGAATCATGTCTGTCCTACCAGTGAGATTATACTCCATGAAGACCAAGGTGGACGTGCAGCTGGAGCTGACGGAACCTTCGAGGTTGGTGTCCTTGTTGCTCACAGAGACAGTAGTTGACACTTTGTAGATAGGAGAGGAAATATTTAAAGTGGCACTTAGGGCACCAAAGGATGGGATGAAGATGCTAGAAGGCAGATGTAGGACAACTTCTGGGATCTCCACTCTTTGTTCTGGGATAACCATCGTAGGTATTTTGAAGTTTGAGATGTGACTCGTGATATCGTCCAGACTGATGGTGAGGTCTCCAATGGTGACAGATTTGGGTAAGGTGAAAGGAGACACTTTGATGTCAAACTGTGGAACCCTGAAGGACAGGAAGGACATCTTGTCCCGGAGATACTCAGTGTTAACGTCATAACTGGGCACTGATATGACAGGCAGGCTGGGGAGCTTGATGTTGAAAGCTTTGGTGGTGATCAGTTTAGGGATGTTCAGGTTCTTTGGGTCCACTGTGAAGGACTCTATGTCCAAGCTGGTAAACGGGACATGAAAGGCAGGGACGAGGACTGCAGGAGGAAGACGGACCTGATCCGGGACCACCACATCATCTAATCTCATGTCGATATTCCTGATGGAGTGAGGGATTTCTTTCAGCCAGGAAGGCAGACTGATGCTAAATGCTGGAAGCTGGAACATGATGCTGTCTTCCAGGAAATGAGCTGGTATTTGATAAGTATAGCCATCCATGTTTTTTGTGTAGACAACAGCAGAAGAGAAGTTAAAAAACTGAACATCATCGATATTTGACACTTCATCAAATCCGAGCACATCCCACAGCGTCCTCTGATAAACAGGAAGTCTGATGGACATCATGAAGGCCAGGTTTCCCCCCACCGACCCAGAAAAAGCCATGCCTGCTTCAGATCCTTCATTGAAGATATTCCAGTTAGAACCATGAATGACTGATCCCAGATGTTCCTCCAGACTCCAAGAGAAGGATTGCTTCTCAGAGCTGATAACGATGTTTATCTCCTGACTGAGACCGGCGTCGGCCAAACTGCTCGACTGATCAGCTTCACACTTCAATTTAATCTTGAAGGTTTTTAAAGGAACTAAATCCAGCTCCGCCCCAACAACATGTGTTCCACTCATGGACAGATGTCTAATCTGAACATTGTTCTTGCTTTTACACTGAACTGTTGTGAAAACCCGGCGTAGGGAAACATCAGAGGCAACTGTGTTCTCCAAATCAACCAAGACTAGGTTGCTGCTCAGGCTTCGTTTCCTCTTCTCCTGTTGGTTCATCTTTAAGCTCAGGGACGTCTGGCTGGTGGTACGCAGACCATTAACACTGATGTAGAAGGTTTTCCTATTTTCCAGATTGCCTGCAATATTAAACATGTTCATTGTCATCATGTCTGACTTTCCTTGAGCAGAAGATTCCAGTAACACATGAGAGGACAGAGCTTCGACGTTCCAGGTCATGTCAACACTTCCTTTGCCTGCAGATGCAATCTGGGGAACATTAAACATGTAGCTCAGCTTTTTCTTGGACACAAGGCTCAGCTTGGTTCTTGTGTTCCCACTGAGGTCCTGACTCATTTCCATTTGGAGGAAGGGAAGTTGAATCTTTACAGAGTTGGCTGCAGAAGCTTCCATGCTCCTCTTGGTGAGGCTCACAGAACATTCATGGTTGGCCTGAACATTGCTGTGCTCTAAGGTGACAGTGGAAGCCAGTTTTAATCCCCTCGTCCTTGTCAGACTGGTAGTCCCATTCAGTTTTCCATTCAGAACATCAAACACAGACACAGACAATGCACCAAAGCGAGCAATGATGTCCGACTCGTTGTAAAGGCCTGCGTTAGCATTCAAGGTGATAACGGTGGATTTAAAGGAGAAGTCGTAGGTTATGTTGCCCATTGCTGGGATCACCACGCTGTCCTGCACAGCCGGCAGAGTGAAACTGGGCAGCCTGATTTCACCCAAAGTTTCTGGAACATGGATGACAGGAAGCCTGAGAGATGGGAGCACAAAGGTGTAGGACGGTACAGAGAATCCCAGAGCAGGGACTCTGAAGCTCGCTGTGCTGACCTCCTTTGGAACAAAGTAACTGAATGCTGGCATCTCTGCTCTGAAATCAGAAACCTGGATGTCTAGAAAGGGAATTTTGTATCCAGGGACCCTGAAGATCTTTGGAGGAAGACTGGATGTGTTGATTTTGTGTTTGATGTACTGTGCTCTTGCTTCATGGTATGAATCTTTCAGAAGTGTTACCACTTTGTCTCTGCAAGCTTCAAATTGACCCTGGATGATTTCAAAGTTGTTGTTGATTGCACTGTAGATTGGCTCAAGGTGCAACTCAAAGCAGTGTGAGTCTGGGTTCTTGTGGTACTGGAACTTCAGGTCCATGTCAAATAACTGTTGAGGGTTGATAAGCCAAGATTTCAAGCCACCATCTTCCCATAGAGAAAAGTCTCTAAGCTCAGGGGTCTGGATTTGGAAATAAGGTAAAGTCATTTCTGGGATAGAGAGAGGAATGGTCAGAAACTCCAAATTAGCCTCTCCCTCTGCTCTGGACTGGATGTAGATGTTCTTCTCATTGTTTTCTGCTGTAAGGTTGTGGCTGTATTTGTACTGATTGAATCTAACTAAAGCAAACCAACATGCGCTCTTCCTTTCTGAGTTTATTACGACACCATAATCATTCTCAAGGTCCAACTTACCGGTGAGTTTTAGGGGGAGCAAAACTTTGGAGTTCACCTTGTTCTTAACATCAACAATAATCTCAAATGGCTGGACTCTGAATTCCCAGGAGTTGGACATGGTTCCTGCCACACCTCCAGTGAGTTCAGCCTCATGGGAGACTATCAGTGCAGCATTCAGGTCTGCAACGTCAGCCTCTCCTTTTAAAAACAGAACGCTGTTTTTCACAAATGGGGTTTTGGAATCACATTGAGCTTTTACAGTAATATGGCTTAAGAGGGCCGATTCAACAGTCAGTGTGTGCTTTGACTTGAAAGCCTGGTAGTCTATGTCTCCTACACATGTAAGCTTTGCAGTGTTAAAGTCAATTTTAAATTCTACATTAGTTCTGTGGGTACCTTCATCAAAGAAGTCTTGAATGGACCACTTCCCAGTACCGCTAGTTTCACCAGTCACAGTAATCCCAATGGGGTCCATTTTTGCTGTCATGCTTTGCTTCAGTGATGCTTGACTGGAAGCTTCTAGTGTTGGGATGTCCAGTTTGTGATTGTAAGATGTTTCTATTACTGCAGATACTCCACTCTCCAGTGACAGAGCTACACTACCAAGCAGGTCAGCTGTGTAAAACTGAGTGGTGACTATTGTGGTAGATTTGGCAAAACTCTCTCCAGGAAAACCAGGAAGTGCCAGAGACCCTTCATGGTTAACTGAGAAGGCAACGTGTGAAGCCTTCAAGGTCTGTGTGAATTGGAGGCTCTCCATTCTTGGAGCCTCCAGCTCAGTCTCGACTTCAAAGGTGTGCTCCAAGACTTTGACTGGTGATTTAGCATGAGAAGTAAATATGGCTGTAAACTTTGGGTTTGACAAATCTGTAGTAGAATTCTCAATTTTGAATTTGTTAATAAGAACATACTTTGGAAAAGAAAGACTAAATTCTCCATGGAGTTTTCCAAACACTGGGAAGCAAATGTCAGTGGGAATCTCTGGAAATGTCACATCAGGAATTGTAAGAATTTGCATCCCTGAGTCCTGCAGATTTAGTTTGGGAATGCTAATAGCTGGAAATTTTATTTCAATAAGAACGATGTCTGGGAAGGTGATGTCTGGCAGCTCAGACAGGTAAAGAACTTTTAAGTTGCCAAAGATGTCTTCCAGCTCAGGCGTTTGGATCTGAAACCCCCGGATGTCATCAATGATTGCCACTATCTTGGTCTTGATCTCATTGAAGTCTATGATGAAAGCAGGGATGGTACATGAACTGAGGATGGTGAATTCAGGTACTGATATTTGGGCTGGAATGGTGATTTCCTGCAGTTTATTGAGGTTGATGGTGAATCCTGGTATTTCCAGGTCTGTAAGAGGGACGGTAAAAGTGGAGACTTCAATGTCAGCTCTTTTGATTTGATCCAGAACTCCTTCCACCGCCTGCTTTATCTGGTCAACAACCTTATCACTAGCCAGTGTCTTCATCCACTCCATTAGTCCATCAAAGTGGGCAGAAAAGAAGGTAACCATGTTTCTGTAGGAGTCACTTGCTCTCTGGAGGTAAACCTGAATTTCATCTCTAATGTCCATGTCTAGAATCCGTTGCCTCATGTCCTCCAGAATGTCCTGAACTTTCAGTTTGACGTCATTGTAAAACGCAGTGTCAATCACATCCTTCAGCTTCTTCAAGGCATCGGCCACTTTGGTGTTTTTCAGTTCATCCAAATAGGTATAGATAGAATTTTGAATTTCTCTAACAAAATTCCTAACAGCCTCAATCTTCTTCACAATCTCATACTTATTGATTTCATTGTTCAGGTAATCTGTCAGCTCTACAATCTTAATATTTGACTCATCAACAAATGAGCTGTAGTCAAAATCCTTCATTGATTCAACTATTGAGGAGATGCGTTCATTAAGGTCATCAATGCTGTTTTTAAAGTCAATTTCTCTAATCTTGTCTATTACACTGTGTAGAGAGTCCAACATTTTATTGTAAATCATCTCAAGTTTGATGGATTTTAGAGCTGTAACAATTGACTGCACAGTTTCTTCAATCTTCCATTCTCTAATAAGAATCACTGCTTGATCCATTAGGTCCTTGAAAATATCGTCAATTTCATATTTTAAAAGAATATCTTTGCCGTAGGAGTACACTGTATTTAACTTGTTGGGGATTTCATATTCATCGATCCAACTGATGATTACCTCATTCATTGACTCCATCACTCTTGCTATCTCTGACACTGGGATTTGATAGGAAAGCTGCTCCACATACGATTCCCAGTCAAATGACAACAGGAAGTTCTTCACAACTTCCACAAAGTGGGAAAGGTTGAAATCCTCCAGGTTATTTTTCATCTCAGACAGCTTTTCCCTGATTGTCTCCAGGATGTCATATTTTGTATCAAGATCATACAGGAATGCTGCACTGCTTTCCCTGAGCTTCTGTAAGTCCATTTGTCTGATGACATCCTCCATGAACTCAAGTGTTCTCACAAGCCACAGCTTAATTTGGTATTTTGCATCAAAGGCCTGAAGCTGATCTTCAATATATGAAAATATAGTTGTTATTTTATCAGTCAGATGCCCAGCATTGATGTACTCCTCAGATGCAGAGATGAATTCATGTACCTTTGTAACTATGTCTACAATGTTTTTTTCTAAGATCTGTCTCATATTGCTCACACCAAGCTCCAAGTCATCCATTGTTACAGTGAACTCGTTGATCAAGTAATCAAGTCTTTCTTTTATTTTATCAACTTTGTTCTCCAAGTCAAGATTTCTCATGAATCTCTTCACTTGTATTGGCAGCTGATCTAAGTTGGCTCTGACATCAGTGATTATCTGATTGATGTTAACATTTTCTATTAACTGTCGGAGGGATTCTAAAGCTCGGGTGAACATCATCTTAAAGTGCTCAAAAGCAGCAGGAAAGCTCTCAATGAATGGGATCTCAATGATATGACAGTCACTGTTTTTGTCATACTTTAGGAAGCCAGCCATACTGAACGTTTGTGGTTCTGGTTTAGACCTCTCGTATCTGCTGAGAAGGTCTGTTATGGCCACTCCTGATAACTCAAGTCCAACCTTCTCAGGATTATTGTAAGCACTGATGCTCTGCTCATAGGCATGGTTGTTCACTTTGGAGTTCACTTTCCAGTCCAAAGATTGGTCTTTTGGAGTTAACAGACCTTCAAACTTGTTGCTGAAGCTAGTTGAAGACTCTCTAGCAGGAAGTCTGTGAGTGGTCGAAACCCGGCAGTCATGTGACCATCCAAGAGCTAGTGGGGTGGTTTTAACCAACAACTTGCTGAAAAGCTGTCCACTGTGCTTCCCATGGAGATTTAGTTCTCCAGCACTGTCCATAGATGAATCAATAGCCAGACTAAAAGGCAATGCCTGGATGTGAAGGTGTCCACTGAAATGTAAAGGTTCAGAACTTAACTTTGCCTCACACTTTGAGTTGGAGGAAAGTCCAGCAAATTCAAGTTCGCAGCTATGACTTAAATGTGCATCCATTATGTTTCCAGATGTACTGTACTTCATTGAACCTGACCAATCTTTGTAGGTGAGTTCATAGATATGTTTGATATTTTCTTCTTCTCTGAAAGCTCCATTCAGTGTTCCCCTGAGATCTGCCTTAAGAGGCTCAAGCTTCATGTGTGCTTCCTTGTCCAAATTGAGGTCGTAAAATCTGAGTTTGTTGCTGATGTCAACTCCCAGAATGAATGGTTTTACATCAACCTTAAGGTTCTGCCTGTAGTAAAGATCTTCACAGATGAAGTTATCCATCTTGGAGCGGAGGGATAAAGTCCATAGAGCGAGGGTCAATTTATGGCTGTTTTCTGTCGACATCTGCCTCAGGGTTCCCTTCGTGTTACCAGAGAAAGTCAGGGCCCTTTTGTTCAGCACAACATTCATGCTGTTTGCTGTGGCTGCATCGTAAGCATGACCCTTAAGGTCACCATACAAAGAAGCCTCTGAAGGAGTGATTTTACCTCCAAATCCAAGTTCTCCTCTGCCTTCCTCAGCCAACACTTTGGTAGTTGAGGAACAGGATGCTCCATTGACATCAATTGCACCATCAAAGATGTTCTCCATTGTGACAGGGCTGCACTGAATGTTGTTGATTCCACTGAAGCTTAGACCATCTCTTCCAGCTCTTACAGATGCTTTATGCAAAGCCCGGCCCACTTCAAAGGTGAGGGAGCCTTCAGAGTTAACCTCCACCCCGTTTGAACCTAGGGATCCAGTTATGAGTGAGTATACCCGACTGTTGTCATCGTCTGCCTGAGACTCAATTCTGATGATCAACATCCTGCTTGATACACCAAGCTCAACGATGTTATTTAGAGATTTCCCCAATGCCAACCCAACAGCCTTGCACTTCAGGGACAGTTGTGCATCTTTGTACTTGAGCTCTGCAACATGCTTGAAGACATCTCTCTGGGTACTGGTTTTGGATACAACATTCAACTCAGAGTTTGCATAAAGTCCTCGGATCACATTTTGAAACTGGATGAATGGGGAGTCAAAGCGTAAGATGGACTCTCCTCTTCCTTCTCGAGCCAGAGGACACAGATTGTAGCTGTGGCTATAAGAGGTGTTGGTGTGAAAAGAAGCTATTTTGAGTACTCCAGTAAGATCGCCATCTCCTGAAACTTCATCCGAATTCAGAGTAGAAGTGGACTGAGCAGAGTAGTGGAGAGAGGTTTCAAGACCTAACGGACTGGAGGCCTCTAATTTGTAATTGGCTCGAGCGTTCAGTTTCTCCGTCACTCTTAAGGTTTCCGTGATGCTGACGCTGCTGTCAAGGAAGATGTGGCTGAAAGAACAGTTGAGAAGATACTTGAGATTGTCTTCAGCTCTTCCTGATATCATCCCGACCCCTAGAAGCAGGCAGAGAGAAAACATACAGAAATCTGGTATTTAATATTCTTAGGAAAACACCTCAACAACACAGGACACTGTTTTAAAAAGAAAGTTTACCTTCAAGTTCATATGAAAGTAAGTATATTGGGGACTGAGCTATAGCCTTGTACTGTGCTATGTAGCTAGGAATATCTACAGTGCTGTTGCCTCCAGAGATCGATCCTTCCCAGCTGTACAAGTTGCTGTGGATCTTGGTCGATGCTTCAGCCAGTCCGAGAAGAGGGACAGGGAGATCCAAAGAGGTTGGTACACTGAATGATGGGAGTACAAACTTTTTAGCTGGGATATGTAACCCAATCTGTGGTAACTCTATGACTGGAAAGGACAAAGTCTTTGGAAGATTCAGCTCCTCTGATGTTTTGCCTCCAAGTGGAAGAGGGAGACTGATGATTGCCTTTTCTTTGTTGAACTGGTATCGAAACAAACTGTCCCTGTTCAAATCAAATCAGGCACAAATTATGAGATAGAACGAAAGTCTTATTGATATTTAAGGCACTTCAGATTTCTGTTTGAAACACTTACGACTGCAGAAACAGTTTCTCAAGCAGGGGCGGCAGCATGAGGTCTGAGATGCTCCTCTTACTTCGAAGATTTGCAAGAGAAGGGAACTGAGCCGTCAGTTTGTCCAGCCAGTTGTTCCCTGCCTTCAGAGACAAATGAATGATAATTTATGATCTGAAAGAAAAAGATCAACTCTATAATTTTATTGAAGTTTTTCTGCATAGAGGAGGATGGAGTTGGTCTATAAATAAACATTCAGAAACTGAGTATGATATGCTTTATTTTTATTTCTTTTACCACTGTAGGCTGTAGTGTAGATGTTTGGAGTTGTCCTTACTGGATTTATTGTTTTAATAACTAGTATTCACTCTCAATTATTAGTAGGTTAACTGATAAATACTGCTGCATAAATTATGTAGCGCTCTCACACGCTTGAGAGTTTTCTAGACTAAAAACAACAAAATATTTGCTGACATGAATAAACATTCGCACCTCAATCCCTTTGGTGACTATATGACGCAACTTCATGTCAGTCTTTGCCACTTTCTGCTCCAACATGTCATCGATGAGCTTCTGGAGCTGCATGTGGTGATCTTCTGCATGTGGAATCATCTTTTTTATCTCTGCAGTCAGGTCTGTTTTCAGTTCCAGCTGGACTTTATCTTCATCTGAGGAAGGAAAATCCAAACAATACTCAACTATGCAGATAATTTAAGGTTTTAAAACCAGAATAATTCAGACACCAGTGAAAAATACCATATTTTAGAGAAGCTTTCTGTTGGTATGAAGCTGCAGGGAGGTGAAAGACTGATTCTAAGTCCATCAGCACACTCTCCTCATTTTTCAGGGTTGCAGTGACGGATGTATCCGTTTCCAGAGACGGGATGTCCATCTGGAGCTGCATCATGACCTCCTTCATCATTTCATGTCTGCATTTAAAATAAGAGCATGGACGTTTGCAGCAGGACACCATAAACTGCTGAGCATCGGTTCCTCCAGAGTGTTCAGGGACTGACCTGGCACGTCCTGCTAGAGAGAACTGTGTGACGTTCCTGTTGGTCACGTCAATGCCGAAGCCTCTCGTCTTCCGCCCGTCTCCATCCGTCCGGGTTACAGCCAGGCTGACGGTCGCCTCTACGTCACAGTCAGGAATGAGCAGCTCAGCGGAAAAGGTGTTTTTATTCTGGCTGTACTTGACAGATGCAGTAGCCTCCGTTGGCTCTTCACCTAAATGCAGAACAACTTTAACTCAACACTTGGGTTTCATCCGAACTAAAGAAAGAAGCAGTTTCAAAGTAAAATGTATTGACTCTGAGAAGTCTGTCAGAAACAGTTCAGAGCTTTCTGCTAGGTTTTAGGCTACAGCTTCACTACAGTGGATATTTATAAATCGAGAGTCCATGTGGTTTGTAGACTCTGACTCCAGTTAAATGTGACAGGAGACTCGATGTTAATATTCAAAAATGACCTCAGTGCAGCAAGAAGGAGGAGTTCCTCCCATCCAGTTAAAGAAAAAGTGCTGTAATACCTGTTCAGCACCAGCAGGTGGTGATCATGATGACATAACCCAGTGACTCCCAAACCCCCTGCCCTGGAGCAGTGTTTCCCAACCCTGGTCCTCCACACAATGGAGTTTCTTAGTTTCAGCCAGGTGATTTCAGTTGACAGGCGTTTGTTGAACTGCAATCAGCCGAATCGGGCAAATTACAGCAGGGAAACATCTAGAACATGTAGAGCAGACCAGGGATAGGAAACACTGCCCTAAGGAACCACAGAGTCCAGACCAATGTCCTCATACTTATTATTATTGTTATTATTATTATTGCAACTGGGACAAAAGGATAGTCTTCAAACTGGACTGTTTTGCAGTTGGAGCAACGCCCCATTAACGCCATCAGAACCCAGAGGATGGCCCGCATTGCAGCCATCAGTCTTGGAAGTTTCAGATCCTGGATCCAGGATGTAATGAGCCCATCTGAACGGTTTCATCAGTGGGTGGATGGTTACCCTCTGCCCTCAGGGTGAGCTTTAGGGATTGAGCTTTGTGTCGGCCCTTTCTGCCCTCCCTCAGGGTCTCGTCGCTGATGGAGGCCGTGTATTTAGAAACTTTCCTTGTGGGCTGGAGTTCAACTGCAAACCTTCAATGAGTGACAACAGTTTGACGTTCTTAGTTTATCTGGGTAAAATTTAATAGAAGGTAAAATGAAATAAATCGGTGTTTCTTGAAGCCATTGTGTCTGGAGCAGAGGTTCATCTTACGTAGAGTCTCCAGTCAGAGGGAAGGAAGGCATCTCTTCCACAGAGGAAGCATTGGTGTAGCTGACCACTGTGCAGAGGTTGAGTCCTTTAAGCAGAAGCTGGCAGTCGGTGTGGTCAACCCGGTCCTCCACCAGAGATGGCATCGGCTTAGTTTGTCCGGATGAGATGGACAGCAACTTGTTGCTTCATCCAGACACCAAGAGAAGAGAGAATGAACACCAGAACAGCCACCAGAGGAAGAGCTTAATTTGCTTCATCAGAGCTGCTGCTGACCTGACGCTGAGCAATGGACGATTGGACTGTGGAGCTGGGATGGACAGTTCAACCTGGTTCTTCTTCACAGTGACTTTGGCCTGAAATGAGCTCTCATGGTAGAGATTAGTGAGCATCTCAGTTCCTGCATCCACGTAGTCTGGAAGGTGAACGCCCATATGGGTAATGAACTCCAGCCCTGCTGAAGGCATGAAGGACACACCAGTCTGCAGAGAGGAAAAAAGGAGCATGTGAAGCAGGGAGAAGCAGGAAATCCTGATGATGATGAAGAAAAAGGGATCTACCACTGTGGAGGGGGTCAGGCCTCCTCTGGCGCCAGCAGCAAACACTCCAGACAAGGAGAACTTGAGAGGAAAACCAGAGGCAGTGGGGAGAGAGAAGGAAGTCTCCATGAAGACGTAGTGGAGAAACATCTCGTTTTCGGTGCTGGAGGTCAGCTTGGAGAAGGCCTGATGGGATGTAACACAAGGTGGATGAAAGGCAGAGAAATTTTCTAGTTTGGTTCTGGTCTCTGAAAGGGGGTAAGTAGTTTCAAAAGTTCTGTAAATCATGTGACTATGACCATCAACATTCAGAAATGTAGCCTGACTATTTTCATCCTGGACTGATAAATGAAGATAGTCCCTAAAATAGAACCGTATCATCCCAATAAATACTGAAATATTTCTACAACTTTCTGGATAAAATCTGGCCCGGAGGAGGGAAGTGTAAGGTCATCCAGGTGAGTAAAGCCTGGTATCATCTGCATAAAGGTGCACTTCAGCTGTAGACATAGAAACATAAGGAGTCTTAAAATCTTATGAAAATTAAATATTTACCGTATTTTCCGCACTATAAG
>CAEGAG010051855.1:0-21285 GCA_903067065.1 Brachyrhaphis terrabensis
TAGATAGATAGATAGATAGATAGATAGATAGATAGATAGATAGATAGATAGATAGATAGATAGATAGATAGATAGATTGATTTACATTTTTATTTTTATTCAGGTCTACAAGCATATTTTATATCATGACAAAAAGTCTGAATAAAATTTGTTCAGATTAAACTGAGATGGCCCAGTCAAAGTCCAGACTTAAATCCTAATGGGAATCTGCGACAAGACTTGATGTTACCAGAAGCTCCTCATCCAATCAGTTTGAGCTAATTTGCAAAAAGGACGAGCAAAAGTTTCAACCTCTAGATCCTGTAGCTGTACTTGGATCCACCCTTCTCTCTCCACTTCAGCTATATACTGCTTTGTGTTGGTATATCAAGGAAAATCATAATAAAACACACTGTAAGTTTGTGTTTGTAATATAACACAAAGAGACTTCGGAAACGTTGCGAGTTGCTGTGAAGTTTAAACACGTCCAAGGATGCATTCAGGTGCTTTTTCTCTCAGGCTCTGTTTGGATTTTTCTCTTTGCTTTTGAACTCAGAGGGAAGTGACCTTCTCTGGAAGAGCAAGATTACCTCTAAGTGTTATCTGCATGGAAGTGTGAGAGGTGGATTTACATTTAGCCACCAGCCTGTGTGTGTGTATGTGCATTTCTGATTACGGTCCCCATCAGTGTGAGTGTTTGTTTCTCCCAATGTGAAGGTCAGACATGTGAACGTCTCATGTGGGCGCTGGCTAAGTGCCCTCTGAGTGGAAATGGATCCGCGCCAACCTGCCGGGTCTTACTTGATGGACTTGATCCACTCCTCCTTCTCCTCTGGGGTCGGGGCCGATATCCTGTACACCACGTGGTTGCCCTCCACCACCCGCCCGTCTGCCTCCGTCTTGCAGGCCTTGATGACCTGACCTTTGTGGCTGGGATTGTAGAGCTCAAAGCAGTTCTAGGAAGACATCATAAAGGCACGATCAGCGTTTCACGGAAACAAACTGAGAGGAGATATCTCAGTAAATCTTGTTTAGGCAACAGGAGGTGCTTGGACTACTAGAGTTACTCCGTACCGGTTTCCTGGGCTCGTCCACCTCTCTAATGCTGAGGTTTTCAAGGGGAATAATCCCGCGAGGCTCTTTATCCTGAGGACACAAACAAAACACCGGTTCAGCGTCAACATATTGCTTGTTTTGTGAATGCATTTGCCTCCATTTATGATCAAAACCAGGACAACATACGATTATAAAGAAGCTAAAGATTCCACATGAAAGCATTTTTCATACGTTACAGCGCTGCTTCTGCTTTGGTTGTGAATGTAGCTTCTTCTTTTTTATGTAGATTTTCAAGTAAAAGACACAAACTTTAAATACCTGAACATTAATAGAAAAAAGAAAATAGCTGGCCAAAAAAAGGAGGTGGGTGGTAACCACATTCTAACCCAGGCACATAAAATACAAATCCATCCTTTATTTGAGTAACATAACCTCACACTGAAATGTTTAGTCAAATTGGATCTTCAACAGGGCAGTATTATGTGTTTTCCAACCACATAACTCCATTTTATAGCACAATGTTATGCTCAGTTGTTATAAAAATGCTGTTAATAGCAGATATGACTTAAAATAAATTTGACTTCGTAATGCAATGCCTTGAAATTGGGCCTCTGTCGCTTCAAAAACTCCTCCTCTTTCTGAAACTCCACCTTTAGGAGACATGTTGTTATCACAACATGGCTCCTCTATTGACCCTTTAACAACATTTTTAGCAGCGTTTGACTGAGAAGTAGCTCTTATAATGAGATGAGCAGTTCCACCAGGTGTGTGCTAATTGCTACTGGCTAGTCTGAAGGAGCTGAGTGGCGGAGAGCTGCTCTGTGAGTCGGAAGCTTGGAAACTGCAGCTCAGAGGAGGAGCTTTGTCCCTGAAGGCGGGGCTACGTCCACCCAGGGGTTTTTCACAGCTGAATGGTTGCCATTGGAGATGAAAGGATTTCTCAAACATGAATGGAAGAATCAAAGCAACACTCCAGATCTGATTTTGATGAGAGAATAAGTTATCACATGATGTAAAGCTCAGGTTTAACATAATACTTACTGCCCCTTTAATTTCTTAGTTGAGTCTTTGTTCTGTCTAAATGTTCTCAAACCAAAAATATTGGGGGTTTCTTGAGAATGAGAATGTTCTACTGCAAGAAAATATTGGTTAAAATAATCATGAGAAATACCCAATGCACTTCTATGAAGTATTATTGCTCCTTTACTTTGAGGAGAGTCTGACTGAGCCGAAAACCTGCCGAAGGTCAGCCATCATTCTGGTCACATGGGGGACAGCACCTGAGGGAGATGTAACCCTGAGCTCCACATTCATTCTGGTTGCTGTAGTGACGACAGCCGCCTGTCTTTACTGTTGTAGAGCGATTGAGTTTCTCTGTTTTCACCTGACTGTGAGGCAGATTCCCCCTCAGGGACAGAGGCTGGCAGCTGTGAACCGTGGACCCCCAACACCTCCACAGGCGCTGGTGTACGCTGGGGGATTCCAGGCTGTGGAGGTGGGGGAGTTAGAGGTGGGCGGGGCAGGCTATGTCTTTGCAGTGCCAGATGTGTTGCTGTGGATTTTGCAGATGTTTCCAATGAAGTCTCATGTTAATTGCAGGAGTGTGGCTCATTTAGGTCCAAAGGGACCCATCTGCTAAATAGTAAACCTGGAGGGCAAAGACTTGTGCCACTGTCTTTTATGATTCTGACATGAAAAAGATTACTTTGTTTGTTGCACCAAATTCTTTCATATAGCCTTTTGAGGTTTGAGATTCAAACAGAATTCAATAAAACAATTTATGCACATATGATGAGCAAAAAGGTGGTAAATTATCTTATTATTACTGCTGTAATCCGCAAAGGCCGAGTCTACGTGTAGCCAAATAGCTGAGAAACAAGTATATTTTTATGCGCTTCGGCCTTTCATCCTGTTCAGCTGTTTAATTCACTAAAAACAAAAACACTCTGACCAAAGTGGAGGTTTGATAAAACTCTGTTTGTGTTGCCGTGTGTACGAGGGAAAGTGGAGATTCCAGGCAGCGTGCTTTACAGTCTGGAACAAATAATGAACCAATACTTACTTTGATATGATTCCCAGCTGACAACATCTTGTATTTTATTACTTTTATATCAAATATAAAGTTAAAGTATTGCTAATATAAATATCTAATATAACATCCAATATAAAGTTAAAAGTAGTTCAACCAGTCCAGACAAATTCACATCCAGGTACCATGTTTAATTCCAAGAAGAAAGTCGTGGTGGTTTTGAAGCATTCTGATTGGCTTCAGCTTAGCGCCACACTGCCCCCTATGGGTTTGGAATGTTTAAAACAACACTCAGTGGTTATTTTCTGAAACCGATCCTGTGAGTATTTTGTTAAATGACATAGGGAAGATATTTGTTTTTATAAAGGCTTCAACAAACTTCATTTGCATTACACTTAGCTTTTTTTACGTTAATGCTTATTTATGGTACATATTTTGTCATTTCAGACATAAATGAATGTTAGGTACAAGCCATTCACGTTTATGGTTCTCATGTAGCCTTAACATTGTGCTCACCACAGATTGTGTTTTTAATGGTTTTTCGCTTAGAACTGTTTGGCTTTCCTTATACTTCACTTCCTGTTGTCCTATTAGCACAACAGGAAGAGAACAGTTCTAAGGATGATTATTTCAGCCCTTTAATGTACTTGCTGGTACTTACTGTTGTGTATTCAAAGTAGTAGAGACAGTTGTCGGTTAGGATGAACCATCTTCTCTTCCATGTTTTGACTCTGCCGCCTATCGGGAAGAAACAGATGGTATTTGAGTTTACACCGAGTTGCCAGTGGAGTTTTTTTGTTCACTTTAGAAGGTAACCTACAACACACCCCAGCTTCATTGTACCACATCTGGTTCTGATCCTCAGACTGGATTAGGGCATCTAGAACACCGCCTTCCCCCTCAGCTCCCAGCAGGAAGCAGGGGAGGTTTGTGAAGTCATTTGAACTCCGTGTTACCATCAAGAAAAAAAAGCTCCAACATGACTGCTGCAGCATAATGCCACACACCATCTCTGACGAGGCAGTGCCAAAACGTTTGTGAGTTTGACTGGAGCAGAAAACTGATGCTTCTGGGTTGTTTTAATGAAAGTCCAATTGATCGTTATCTGGCCAGAATCTTTCTTTGCACTACATGAGGTAAAATCTCTCTGAAACTAAAGTAACAGAATTATTGAATTGGAAGTTAATTACCTCATCTCTACTTTATATATGCAATGATTGCACAATCTGCATTTTATGATTCATAATGTGTTTGCTGACATTGTTGAAAATGCAAAAAAAAAAAAAAAAAACTGCGGTTAATGACGTAATCGGATGTAATCTGAGGTCTCGGTTTAATTCCGCTGCAGTCGACCCACAAGCCTGTACACAGCTGCTAATCTCGCTCAGCCATATGTTTGATGTCATCCTCACAAACGGACACAATGTGATGCACAGGCGCCTGGATTTACAGGCTTTGGGTGCAGATTTCACCAGATGCCTGAAAATAACCGAAAATGCTGAAATCATTTTCAGTCTGTGTACTGAATAATATTTTGTAGTGTGTCTTTGCTTTAATTTAGGTTGCATTTAGTGTTTATAGAGACTGGAACGTCCCTTCTGCCTTTAATTTGACATAGCACTGAAGAGCGGGTCTGATCCTCACTGTAATGTCTACACTTTCAATTCTAATGATGCTACTGTTTTGCCATATCACTGTGGAAACACAAAAATGTACAATGTCAGCTTATTGATGTATGAATATTGTTGATAGATTATATAGCATCAACAATGATAAAAATGTATGCTAGTTATTGGAGTTATTTATTTATTCATTCATTTCCTTTTAATAGAGTTAAAATACAGAACAAACTAAATTGCCAAATTTAGTGATTTTCAAGTGTTTTTTAACCCTCTCAGGCTCAAATTAAGTTGTAGTTGCAGGAAAAATCTGATATTTGGAGAACATGATCATATGGGGTAGTAATATACAATTCAGACTTTTTTTTGAGAGAGACATTTCAACAGCATTTAGCTGTTGCAAATCTGCAACCTCTGCCTGGAGAGGGTTAAGAGCATTATAACTTTTTGCTGTTTTGCTCTGAAGTGCTTGGAAATTAAAATGCTAATGTTAGCTGGTAGCTGCTCAGACATGACATCGTTTTCTAACAGTAGTTTTAGTACAGCATCCCTTAAATATTAGTGATAGTTGGTTTTCCTTTAGATTCTCAGCCACGATTTCCCATGTTTTTTCAAGACTGACATTTTTTTCCAAACATATTTGTTTTAATCTAAACAAGTGAAAAATTTAGAAGCCACTTTTCAGTCAGCTGACAGGCAGCAAACTTTAAACTCTAGAAGTGATACAACAGAACATTTCTGTGGTTCTGAAGTCATAGGTTTGGGTAACTGTAACTCTCATGCCTTGGAGTCAGTAAGGGGAACATGGTGCCCAGGTTGCATGTTGATGTTGAGGCACGGTGACGGCAGCCGTCTCACTCTTTGGTAACAGCAGAGGGTTATGAGAGCACAGATATGAGGCTCCACAGCAGCACAGAGCTGACAGTCCGGGAGAGTGTCTTCATTAAGACATCAACAATAATGTTCCCTCATTACACTGAGCTGGAGTGGCTCTGATGGAGAGCAGAGTTACAGAGGGGACGGCATTAATGAGGAAAAAATGGTTCTGGTGAAGAGCAGCTGGGTCGGAGAGCAGGCAAAACAGGAAGAGAGCAGATATCATGACAAAGCAGCGAGAGGCTTGCAGGGCGGCAACTCAGGAAGGAGGATGAAAAGGGGCAAGGCTGTTCTTAATGCTGAATGAGCAGCAGTACATTCCCACAGCACAAACTCAAGCATGGCTCAGGGTTCCAGCTGCACAGGGGCAGCATGATGAGCAGAGCCTGGGGTTACCTGCATGGCAAGGCTGTGGATAGGCTAACAGTACCTACAGGGAAACACCATGTTGTAGATACTCTGAAATGAATGGAATCCAGAAGGTTTCAGCTTTTAATTCTTGGCTAGGCTAATTCAAAGATTAGCCCAGCTGCTAATTTTTGACTAGCCTAAATACTAGCCTAAAATACAGTATCTCAGAAGATGTGATTATTCAAAGACCAATAAAAATGTATTTTTAATACAGAAATAGTCTACTGAAAATAATGTCCATGTACGTACTGTAAATGCACTCAATTCTTGGGAGGGGCTCCTGTGTGATATACTGCAGGAGATCAGCTGGTGCTTATGGGTGTTACTAGCCACTTTTATGACATTTCCCTCATAAACCCAGAAAGTCTTAAATAGGATAACTCTGCTTATCCTATTTGCTTCATTTTAGACTTTTTTCCCCCTCCAGGGGGTCTTTTGTGGGCTCTAGTGTCCCTTATATGAAAGTAGGCTGACAGGAAAGGGGGAAGACATGCGGCAAATATCGCCGGGTCCAGGAATCGAACCTGCGACGGCCATGTCGAGGACTCAAGGCCTCCACACGTGGGTCGCACTATCCCCTACGCCGCCACAGCACGCCGTAGACTGTTTTATTTGACCATCTTCTTTCCTTTCACTAAATCTTCCAGAATTGTGCTTTGATAAAACAGTTTGAGCAACCAACCTTCCATAACAATCACCTTTTGCTGCTTGCTCTCCTCATGTAGACTTGTCACTGACATCAAGTCTGCAATGTGTAGGCCATAACATAACATCTATTAAAAGTCTGTTTTTAATCTTTCTGATGTAATAAGCACATTTTCTAACACAAAAAATTTTTGAATTTTTATTAACAGTGAGCCATAAGCATAGAAATTAACGGTCCATAAAATATAAGTGTATAACTAATCAAACACAAAATATATAACGAAATACATTACGTTTTTCATTATCATTTATTGAGATTCACATTTGCATTCAAACTTAGAAGCTAAATGTTAACATCTAAACAAAATTTTGTCCATTTACTTAAAGACCCTGAGCGTTTAGTTTAATTAGAAGGGGAAAAATACAGCAAGAAAGAGAAGATGTACTGAGCAGAATGCAGTTCCTGGAAAAAGGAATCAGTCCTTTGCGTGGGCACTACCTAAGATAAACCTTGTGCATCACCCAAACCCCTCCACAGCCACCAGAAGAATCCAGGCAATCAGCATGCAGATCAGTTACCTCCAGCCTGCCTGTGATGGACATAACCCATCACTCCACAGCCGTTCTGTCGCCTCACAGCTCTGATAAACAAGCCAGTTTTACGAGGTGCCCTTGCACATCTGGGGCCCCAGTGTGCTCGGAGAGATATGGCAGCTATTGCTAGTCTACGGCACTTTGCAATGTGCTTGGGAGGACGAAGGAGGACAGAGTGTTACCTACCTCCTAATGCAAAAGATTTAGGAGGGAACAGCCGACGCAGAACAGAATGAAAGAACACAGAGATTTGAGAGAAAGGCTCAGAGGCAAAGGAGTTCTGAAGGATTCCAAGAAGAAGAGTGGGCACATGGCGGTGGGGACGGGGAGAGGTTTAACAAAGGGGTGATTGTGATGTTGAATTACCACAGACACGTCAGGCCCAACAAACCTATGAAGAATATCTTAGCAACCATGATGGAGGTGCAGAATTTTCAGAGAAAAAATTGGCAAAGGATCAAAAATCTTGAACATTTCTTCTAAATTGATTAAATCAGAGGTCTGAAGTAGAGAAACAGAATTATCTGTTTTCTGATGATAATAGATATCTACAGGATGAAGCTGTGTTTCGACATAAATGTTGAGATTTGCATACAAAATGTGTCCATAGACACAACTTACCATGTAGCAGTTAATAAATCAAAACATCACAGATTAAGTTCCTGCTCAAAACTATTCAAATCAGTGGATGGTTTAGGTTTGGTGACTACACACAATGCCCTTTGGGGCTTTATTTTGTTAAATAAAATAATAAAATTGTGCCAAAGTTGATTCTATAAATATCCAGTTGAGACGGCTAAACCTGAACTGCTGAGTAAAGCAAAATGTTCGGAACTCGTCAAGGTCCCGACCCTCCTGTTAGCTTCCTGTTAGCAATAACAGCTGACTGCAAATGGAAGTGGTGACCTTCCGCTTGGCGGAATGCTTCCTCCAAGCGGAAGCAGACTAATTTCTTCAGGAAACTAGTGCAAGTCCAAACAAACTGAAACATGCTGATCTTGACTTATGCTAAAGTTGTTTTACATGAGCAGAGATTGTAAAAATAGATTCCAAAGCCTAAAAAGACAAATACTAGTAGGACTCTAGAATGCATGTTATTACTTACTTATTAAAGAGTTATTACTTATTTATTAAAGAGTTCCACAAAGTGATTGAAATCCATAAATTGCATATGTTTAATAAGAACCAGGATTGTCCTAAGCTGGCTTGAAGATTAGCTTAGAACAAAAATGGGCAAGGGAAATTTTTGTGGGTAGGGTTAGGGTTATAATAAAAATGGCATATTTATTTGGGTAAAATGATTGGATTCAAGTGAGCCTAAAGAATATCGGTGGTGACAAAATAAGCAAGCATATATTTTTTGCGAACAATATAAAACATCTAAAATAAATTGATTTGAAAACAAAGTATCTGTAAATACCATATATTCAGATTCAGACTCTTTGTGACATTAATGTCTTGGTTTTGCTGATGACCTTTTGCTTTTGCTGCCACCTGACTTTAGCTTTTGATTTTGACACAAAGGTCGCAGGCAGGATGAACCTTTAATAGCTTCACTCTCATTGGCTAATACATTTCATGAGAAGACGCTGTGCATTAGCCCTACCTGTAACCTGACCTATAACCCCAAACACGTCACAGATAGCAACGACAATAGCAGATTGAATGATCACCGTCTTGTAGTTTATTAGTTCTATAATCCGACACCATACGTGATCCCTCCACATAAAAGGCTCCACTTTGTTGTTCACCATTCTTTTCTTCTTGTTGTGTTAACCACTTAATGCACAGGTCCCAGAATCAATGTTTAGCGCCACTTACAGGTCAGGGAGAGTAAAAACACTGTTGGATGTTTCCTTGAGTTTCCTTGTGGATGATAGATTAAACATATCATATATATATATATATATATATATATATACACCCCCCAAAATCTATCACCCTTCAACATTGCTTTTGAAAATCAAACATCATTTCAAGCAACACATATAAACACACTGACTCAGCAGGAAACGGAAAACCACCTTTTTTTTTTTTTTTTAGTAATTCTGATGCTCCGCTGACAGAAACCATCACACTCCAGGTTCTGTTAATCCACTTACCCAGCTTTAACAGCCAGCCCTCTCTGTCCGGGTTGAAGAATGTGTGTGTCAGGTCGTTCCCGTCGTCCTCTGGGATTTTGAAGGGCTCATTTTTGATGCTGTCGTAAAGATTCTGCAGACGAGGCAGGAAAACTATTAATCAAACCGGGGGGGTATGGAAGAACATGGCTCATTTGTGTTGAATACGAGTGGTTGAGGCATTATAGATTATCAATCATCACACACACACACACACACGCGCGCGCACCCCAGTATTGTAGTACTCGAGACCGGTCTTGGTCTCGAGACCGTTTTGTTGATGGTTTCGGACTGCAACGCATTTGGTCTCGGTCTTTTCTGGGTCTCGGGCGCTGAGGTCTCGGGATTTTATTTCAAGACCAACTGTGGAAATATCACTAAACTTACAGCATACTGTCCAGTTTATTTTCTTAACATGTTTGTTTTCACTGGATGCAAAACGCATCGATTAAAATCCAAGCAATAACGTGACTTACCACCTTTCACTCGCGCGCGGCGCTCCCAGACATGCGCAGTGGTTTTCTCTGAGAGGCAGAAATGTCTGTCTAATCATCAGTAATAGAATTGCGCTGCATAAATCATAAGAAATCCGATGGTGACAGCTAATTCAGCAGCGCTTTGCTTTCACAGACGGTGGGGGCTTCGTCTAACTTCTTTTGACACTTAGAAAAGAAGCTCAAAGAAAAGTAAGCTCCGTTTATGTGATGAGCTTTGCTGTACAGAGACACATAATCATTTGTGATGAAAAAAACAAAAGTCACTCACTGGGCTGAATTATTGTGCCGAGGTGTTGACTAACGTGTCGCATATATGGGACAACACTGTCCAAAAGTCTGCAATATAGTGATGAGACATTCACGAACAATCTGAGTTTTCTGAACTTCTCTTTACTAAGAAGGCAGGACTGGAGCCTCACTGAGAGCCGTTCTTTGTTCTTGTAATGCTCTGCGTACGCTGCAGTAGCTATCATTATTTTATTTAATTATATACATTGATATTTATCTAATCATCAAATAAATAAAACACAAGAACAAAAGAGCATGCGCATTGCTCTTTGATTGTTTTCATTCAAAGTGGCAGCCATGATGGTAGACATTACAGCATTGTGCTGCCTGGCTTCATGCAGTAGGAGAGAGGGTGAGAACAGTCATGGTGACGCCTTGTAGTTGGTTACTTCTTGCTTGTTGCTCGTTGGTCAGTGTTCATAGTTGAGCGTTGTTCACCATCAGGGCATTGCCTCAATTGCTATGTTTAATGGTGCAGATAGTGGTGATTTCTGACATGAATGATATGGGCAAATGCCCAGGACATTATCTTTTTAGACAAGCAGAACAAAAAGTTTATATTGGTTAAATTTATTTCAGCTCTAAGTATTTAATATCTAGGTGTTTCTATGGGAATGTGAATCTTTCAGATCAGTTTGATTAGTCATTTTGATCATATTTCACATTTTAATGTGTCATGTAGCGCGGGGCGCTGGTCTTGACTCGGTCTCAGACCCTAAAAGTCTTGGTCTTGTCTCGGTCTCGATACACTCTGGTCTTGGTCTTGTCTTGGTCTCGGGTTAGGTGGTCTTGACTACAACACTGACGCAAACTTACGCACACAAACCTATTACTAACTCTCACCCTGAGAAGCTCCTCTGGCAGATCGCCTCCTTCATTGATTCCCCTGTTCATGGAGATGAAACGCTCGACAGGGGGCTTGTCTCTGACGTTTGGATTGTGTAGACTGGTGTTCAGCATGATGATAGCGAATGACAACACATAGCAGGTATCTGCAACAGGAGAAGATTGAATATGTTAATGATAACCTCCCCCTGTGGTGCTCCTGTGTCACTGACCACCTGGTTGGACACACAGTCCTTCAGTCTCACAAACTGTGGTCTGTTAGTGAGGTGGTCATAGATCCAGGTGATTGTTGAGGTGGAGGTGGAGACCTGTGTCTTCTGGAGCAACTCCAGATGATGGACGGAGCCAATTCACAGGCTGAATTGTATTAAATGCACAATTGTTGTCATACAAAATGGAGTAAGTCCCTGTTAGTCAACATAATGATACCCCACATGCTATTGACTAGATTTTAATTCACCTCAGTATTGTTGCTAATTTTCAGCATCAGACGGCCAGCTTCAAACCGACACACACACTTTGGGAGACCCCTTTTAAATTTCTTCAGAAATGTTCTAGTTCATACTGCCCCGGCTGTTTGTTCCAGTCCCATTGTCTCTCTCTCTCTCAGCTCCCCGCCCTCCCACCCCCCACCTTTTGTAAAATAATAAAAAACCTCTCTCTACTGAACACAGCACAGCAGGGGGACATTTGTGAAAGAGGAGTTTTCATGTAGTCCCACAAAGCAGGAGAAGACAGGCCACTTTCATGTGTTGGTGGTAATTAAAGACCCGCGATCATGTTGTTTTTATGAGCTCAGTGCGTCGGCATTGTCAGAGTCGAGGTCCCATGGTAACGCTCTGTCCCACATCCACTCTGACTCATTAAAATGTCCCTGTGGTTTTGTTTTTGTTTTTTTTTCCAGCTGAGGCCTGGGATTAAACATGTATATTTAGTTCAATAAACTGTTAAATCTGGAAATTATGAAAAGGAAAAAAAAAAACGGTTTCTATATGTTTCTAATATTTTTTTACCTAACAACTGCATCCACGTCTCAGCATAGAAAACGTCGCCGCTGTTGTTCACCAGGTCTCTAAAAGCCCTTTAAATATTCACTGCTGGATGTAGCTGTAGGCCTTTGTTTATCACAACAGCATGTATCACTCAGCCAGGTTGACTCTTACTGAATAATAAATGACCCTTGTTTGTTGCTGTTGTTTACTGTGCAGCTGCAGATAAAGCGGCCAGCAAAAATATTCAAAACGCTTGAAAATTCCCAGATTATTTTGCACATCAGAACCACGAACTGTAGTGTATTTAAATGGGATTTTATGAGACGGGTCAACACAAACGAGTGCATAATGGTGATTAGAAAGTCAAAGGGTGCGAGGTTTTGAACGTGCTTCTAAAACAAATACCTGGAAAGTGTGGCCCAAACTGAAATGTAGTCCTCCAATCTGATATCATGTCAGATATCTCCCACATGGGAATGTTTTTTGGGGTTTTTTGGTTTCAAAAACACCCCTCTCCACAAGAAACCATTTCCAGAAATTGTTTCACTCAACATCGAGAACGGCCCAAAACACTTTTCTTTTGTTTGTTTTTTGTTACTCCTCCAGACCTGTAAGTGGCAGTAAACATAGAGCATTGGATATGCACATCAAGCCTCCACATGAGGTTAGCACTAAACAGGACAAGAAAACAAAAATGGTGAACAACAAAGCAGGAGGGGAATCTTTATGCATTAGTTTTTTCTGTGGTAGCCATGGACATTGAGTCCATTATGTATGATGCATATGACATGTTTGGGGTTATTGGTTAGTTCAGATGTTGGGCTGATACGTCTGCGTTTAATGAAGAGAGGCGTTTTCGTTGTCCACACAAACACACAAGGGAGAAATTCTTTTTTTTTCTTTCTTTTTTTAAAACAAAATGTTTTGCGTCCAGTAAAAGAATACTAGCTTGGCTATTGGATTCCTGTGCTATTCCGCTTCTATCTGAGTCTGTGATTTCTCCCATGGACAGTAGATTTTTGTCCAGGCCAAGCAGAGAACAGAAGGAGAAGTTGTGAGGAGTGACATCCATTTTCTGCTCTGTTTTAGAATTGTAGTCTGCCTGTAGTTTTAGCAATGGCAGCGGAGGAAGTGAACAAAGATGTTCTGTCTGTATTGGCCAATCTTCCAAATATTGAATTAACGTTAGCAGTCATCTTGTTCGGCTCTTCTCTCTTTGCAGTGGAGGACGGTTGGTTAGAACTTGAGTAGCTGCTGTTTTAGAAAAAGAACTGTCGAAAATGCGACAACAGATGACTTGCAGGTGTAACTGCGGTGAAAGGTGACAGATACAGCACTTCCTCTCACTTCACTGATGCTACTTTGTCTTAAATTAATAGCATGTTTTATCAAAAAAAATCCCATTCAAATATGTTACTAGTCGCTATTTTGTTGTACAGGTTGGACCAATATGAACACAGAAAAGGCTAAAAACACACGTCTGTTTTCAACTCCCACGTTTCCTGGTGTTTTCTCAGTCCTGCCGTTCCCCTTCCCCCCAGTACTAACACTTGTCATGCTGGAAAAACACAGGAAGAACTACTGGAGCTCATCTGACAGCTTTGTGATGGAACACCTGAGAGAAGCATTCAGGAATCTGTAAGCGGCGGTTCGTCTGACCTGTGGACTGGAAGACTCCGGGGTTGCACTGGCAGTAGCGCGAGGCAAACGCCTCCATCATGCGGTCGATCTTCTGGGCTTCACCTGGCAGACGGAAACTCCACAGGAACTGCCTGAACAGTGGAGAATGTGACAGGATGTGTTTAATATTAGACCTTCTCTTCTCTCTGAATACGAGGCAAGGGGAGCAGATCTGTCTTCTCACCGCAGCGCTTGGACGAGGTTCAGGTCGGCAAACTCATGCAGCTCCACAAAAGCCTGAAGCACCTTGATGTTGAAGTCGTCCCTAGATTAGAAAAGAGAATTTAGAGTTTGACTTTATGTAAAGATTCATCGATCTTTGATGAATCAAGAGCTGTGTTTCCATTACAAATGTATGCAAATCTTTGTCTATGTTCTGCTAATGTGGAAAAGCACAACGCTCATCATCTATCAGCCAATCAGAGGAGACGTTGGTGTCTTATTCAGGTGTTGGAGCGACAAGCCCCGCCTACTTGGGAGCAGCTACATATGCAGCGTTTTGGGGAAATTACAGTAATTACACAACTTTTTATAATCTGTGTGATGCTGTGAGAGCTCTGTGGAGCCAGCTGGACATTGTCCAAAAAAAAGAGACAAAAATAAACCATCGTCCTAATAATACTTCATATCGTCTTCTTTGTGGTTTCCACCAGTAGTAACATCCAGCTGTTGGTCACATGACTCGTGTGATGCAAAAAAAATGTTTCCATTGCAGTTTTGTGAAATACATCTATTTTGATACGGCTGAAAAAACAGTTTTTGAGGTGATAGCGCAAAAATGTTTTGTTGAAAATGTGAAGCATTTCCAAATTGGCAAATAAAATCTCGAGCATTCTGACGTAGGTGTTTGCATTCTGTGAGCCAACATGTGTCTAAACACAATAATAATCTCACATTTTAATAACACTCTGTGCTGCATTCGGAGGCAGAGTGTGGACTTTCTGCTTATTGCCGGTTTGTATCTATAACTGCAGCCAGAGTGGAGCAGTTATTGCTTTCTGTCCGTCACACCTAAAGATGCCTGTCCTCCGAGGGTTTACACGTGTTTCCAGACACCATTATTGCAAAGGAAGTTGAATGAAGAAAGCTGTTTGTAAAGCTGACAATAAAATACAATAATAAATCAGAGCTCATTTGCCCGACTCCCCATCTTCATCTTGGCCACTGCTCGGCGTGTAATGATAGGTTCCTGCTTCTTGTGTTAGTTTAATTGGTGATAATTACTGAGTGCAGACCCTTTAGCTTGTGTTTCATGTGGCTTCAGTTGGTAGGTGGCCTCTTTGATGATTCTCGGCGAATAAAGCCTTCGGTAAATCATCTAATGTCTGACTGGAAATGCACAAACAGATGCACAAGCGGTATGTCTTTAACTGTTTAGTTAAAGCACATACCGCTTTATGTGTGGTATGTGCACATAAAGCGGAGTCGTTCCTGCAGCTGCATGCAGAAAGATGCACACCTGAAATCATCACCGTCTTTGTTCTCTTGGTTTTGGGAGATAAAGATAAAAAATAAAAATAAAACAGGAAAACAAGCAAGCTTCTGTAGTCATTAGAGTCCACCTTTACACTTAGTGGTAATCTGAATCCCTGGTAAATCGGTCGATACCCTACATCCTGTTTACGTAAAGCTTTAAATCATCCAATAACGGTTTTAGGGCATTTCTCTTGAAAGCAGCATTATTATGTATTTTCAAGTCACAGAGTGACATTTTTATAGCGCTATCAAGTAACTGTGTTAACTTTGGTTGTTAAAAAAAAATGCTATATATACAGTATATATACATATACTGTATATATATATATGTGTGTGTGACTTAAAAGAAATTTGACTTTGAAAAGTAGCGCCTTGAAATTGGATCTCTGTCTCTTTAAGAAACTCTGCCTCCAGGAAGTGGTCACAACATGGCTCCTCTATTGACCCTTTAACAACATTTTTACCAGCGTTGCTCTGATTAGTAGCTCTTACAATGAACTCAGCAGATGTGCAGATCCACCAGTTGTTTGCTAATTATTGCTGCTTAGTGCTTTCAGAGCATGTTTTTTTTTAAATGTTAGAAATCAAAAATTGTTTTTCTAAGCAACAGTACAAAAAAAGTCCCAATAGTGACACACATCTCAACCACACATCTTTTCAATACTAATGTTCCTGTTTCTTGCTGAGGTTAATTTAGTTTGAAAATAATCCCTTCATGCGTTTAAACATCTGCGACGTCGCTCTGCATCTGGGACTCATTTAAAATGCGCAACGCTTCTTTATGAATATGCAAATGAGCTCCTCCCCTTTCCAAACAGCTGGTCTGGTTGCAGCTCTGTCGGAGCACAATTCCTATTTTTGTTTGCCAAATTTGTTTGATTTTGTTGGTGCTCTTTCTAAATCTATAGCAAATCATTAAGACAAATATTGGGAGCAATTTTTGTCTTAATATTTAAGACAAAATTAGATCTCTAAATTAGAGCAAATTTAGAGATTTTTCATTTGGAAACAAACTGTTTGTAAACGGATAGGAAATTTAATTGCGTCTCTTATTTCACGGAAACACAACAATAGCAAAATTATGGGTTTTTTTGACAGTAGCTGAATATTGATCAAGTCTGCGTACATTTATAATGGAGATGCAGCTACAGTCATACAAGTTATCTGAAAAAGAAGTAATTAATGGTTCTTGTTGTCATTTTTATTGTTATCACAGTAAAATATTGTGATTAAACTTTAAGCCCACATCGCCCATCCATACTAATACTGTATTAACTGCCTTAACTTTATCTCATAAGCCTTGTTCCTGTTAAACTTTTGACTTTTAGTATTTCTACAGTCAGGCCTGCGGTGTGAGGAGCTAGATGGCTGTTTTTTCTACCAGCTTTAAGTCCATATGGGGAGCTTCATACAACAAAACACCCACACTGTCTCAGAGCTTCTTTTCTATGGCAGCTATAGTCATCTTCTCCTTAATTAGTCGACACAAGCAGTGATCTTCTTCTTTAAATCACAACGGTGGGTGTAAATCTCATGCAAAGAGGATTTTCTCCCTCACCGCTCGCCCAAGTAGTCCCCGATGACGGTCTTGTTGAGGCCCTCGCCTTTGTAGAGGAACTGGGCGATGTCTTCCGGAGTGTTCTGGAGCAGGTCGTTCTCCAGCAGGAACTGGATTCCCTGCAGGAGAGAGAGAGACGACAAAAACACGTGCACCTTCATCTCAGTCCCGTGTGGAAAAGACAGAGTTCTTTCTTCTTCTTTATGTGTTTCAAACAGATAAATACAAAAAATACTGCTTTGGAACATAAGAATCAGTCATTTTAGCTTCCATACTTGTCTGAAAAGGAGAAGAGGTTTACACTTTTTTTATTTCTCACTCCTTTGTGCGATTGGTCAACATACATGTGACAGTATCGATTATATGAATATCTTACATAAAAAACTATACTCTATTCCTCCTAATCCTTTAGGAATATCTTGTATTATTGTGCTGTTTCTGTATACCTTCCATAAAACTACACAAATATATATCTATTTGTAGCTTTTATTGAATCTATTTATTCTTCTTTATATTTGTTCTCACAGCTGAGTCATTCTGAGCCTGGCGTTTCTAATGGAAACAGAACACCGAACCTTTTTGGGATCCATGTTGAATTTCTTCCTGCCCATGGCGATCTGCTTGTTCCTCTGGGACGTTTTGCTGCAACACACACACATGAGCTTCATTTAAACCACAGCTGACGTGAATATGACATTAAAATATGAACTATTTACTGGGATAATTCTATCTGGAGCAAAGAGGGGAAAATGACAAAGATTGTAATTATGTTGACTGGAAAAAACAAACGAAGAAAAAATAAACGAAGATCATTTAGAACGTTGCTGCCAACACTTCCTGTCAACAGCAGCTGGTTATCTATGCAAAAGGCTGCAGGATATGAATCCCATACAAAGACATATTTTTGTGCCGACACATTTAGATTTCCATATATATTTTAAAGCCAAATGCAGCTTGATAATTGATTTTACAAAAATAAATAAATGTAAATAAGTGTATATAATTTTGAAGTTGTTTATATTGAATATTTCATCCTGTGTCAAGCTCGTTTTGCTGATGTTACATCCTTTCAATGTTTTTCTCGACCAGATTTTGATTTGTAGAGATGGAAAGTTTCGTCGATTGTTTTCGGAAAAGCAGCTCAAATTCTGTCAGAGTGGATGAAAAGGTTCTGGAAGCGTCCATCGATAGGTTTCACCTCTCTTTGGGGTTTAGGCCTGGACTTTGACTGGGCCATTCTGACACATGAATATGTGTCAGAATGGCACATATTCATGTGCTATTCTGAATATGGCACATTTCATCTAAATGCTTTAGACCATTTAGATGAAATGGTCTAAAGCATTTCATCGCAGAACCTCTAGCTATGATCCATCGACTCTGATCAGGTTCTGGCTAAAGGGACAGCATGATGCTGCCACCACCGTCTTTATACATGGAGGAGGTTTATTCATTCTGTATCACACAAAAAACAAACATATATGCTTTTCATTTAACTTCACAATAATACAAAATATATTTTATACATATATCACCTAATCTCAATATGACATATTCAAGCATATATTTTCATATTGAATAAACTTATACATCCTGGTGAGTTTTGTTTTAAAAGTATGTTTAAAAAATGACTTTTACGCAGATATTAAACTTTCATTACTTTTTTAAAATATATTTTTATTGGTCTGATGTAATATTGTGATTTTAAATCTTGTGTTTTTATTAACGTTTAGAAAAATCACTGATAAAGAGAATTAAAGGTGTCAAAACATCACTTTCCGTCTAATTAATCTATAATGTGTTTCACTTGGTGATGGAGTTACTGAAATAAATGGACTTTTATATAAGAGTCACTTCAGAACAACTTTACAGCCCAAAGAGAAAAATGTTCAACCTTTTTCTTTGTGAACAAAACTTGTCGCAAAACTTACATGATCCTTTTTTGTGCTTATGAACACCTACTGTAGAAATTGCTGCATATTCTATATATTTTACAACTGGATTTCTACAGTTATATACTGGAATACAGTTTTTTACTGGGAATTTAGACTGGAAAACATCTGAACAAATAAAACCTATGAAAACACAGAGAGGGTCTACCAAGAAGAGAAACCGTGCACAGAAACTACTATAAGTACAAAATATAAGTTAACGTAATATGTCCAAGCAACTATAAGCGTGAACTTTGACCTACCTTTCCCCGACACATGTCAGCTGTTCAATCTCTGTCATGACTTCTGCGATCTCAAATTTCAGCCTCTGGGAGAAAGAAAGCCAATCATCATCCAGAAGTTCTCTGTCTTTATGTCAAAACAGAGACCAGAGCAACGTCCAGCACCGGGACATACATCAGGTGGAATCATGAAACTGGCTAAAGATCTTCAGTTGGGATATTTGCATCATCCACAGCATGCAAATAGATCCAGAGAGGTGGAGGAGAGACAAAGAGCTGCTGATTCCCATGAAATTTCAATTAAAATTCAATTCAAAAATACTTTAATCAGAAAGGGAAATTAAGTGTTTTTTGAATACCTGGATAATATCAACCCTGCAGCGAAGATGAGTAATAAAGATAAATTAATCTAAACACACACAAAAAAAGGCAACTTAAAAACCTTCTCTCGATTAAATTTTTTTTTTACAGAGGAAACATATTTATTTATTTCGCTAAAAATACAAAATGAAAGGGAGGACAATATTAAGGTTTGTACACTCCAAGAAACTGCAGATGTCAGTCTGTTGGAGACGGTGATAAATGATAACAAAGCACAGAGAAAAGTAAAACAGAAAGACTTTTTCCACAAACATTTTGTAACTTTTGGCACCATGAATCCAGATCACTGTGGATGGAAACGAGAATAGAAGAACAGAAGAACTGCTTCAATGACAAACTGCTGCATCCCGAATGTTCAAAGGAGCGCAATCACAGATCCTTCCTACCAGCAGCTCATAGAACCATCTTTCCAACAAACTCAATTAGTTTGTTGTTATTTTCTTATTCATAAATATACGAGCACAGTTTGTACATTCTAATAATTTCCTGCTCATTACTCAGGAACATTCAGTTTTGAACCTGAGTATGTTATTTTTATTAACCGTACAGTCTTTTTCCTTACTTTCTGTTTTTACCTTAGTGCAGATTTAGTTTTTATTCTATGCAACTACCCAACTTGAAGGAGTGCACATATATCTGTGCTCAATTCAATTTGTGATTTCTTCTTTCGAATCTAAAACAAAAACAGCGAAATAGAATCTCAAGAGACACCAAACGAAGTGTCAAACTTTCTGCCTTTTAGAACTCAGGCGTTTGCGTTTTCAATGTTTTCTGTTGCAAAACCCAGTGAGAAATAATAACTGGAGGTCCGAGTAGCTTGTGCTGCGACTGATTCCTGCAACAAAAAAAAAAAAAAAACGCACCTCGATGTCATCGAGCAGCTCCCTCTTCCTCCGCCGGATGCTGGACAGCTCATCCCTCTCCAACAGGGACAGATCCTCAGGGACTGAAAGACAGACATGATGGAAAAAATACACCTAACTTTAATTTTCATTTAAGCAGCTCCCACATCTCTTTCCGTTCTGTTCTTTCCGCATCTCGCGACCGCACGAAAGTAACTGAAAACGTCTGACTTGCCGAGTCAAATGAGAAACAAAAAGTGATTCTTAAATCCGGTCAAGCACCAAAATGCACCAGAACAGCAGAAACTCTGAACTCAGTGAAAAGCTGCAGCTGTTCTCCCTCCTTCAGCTGAAGAGGCGAATATGAAGAGCCTGGACGTTCGTCTTAATTAACTGCAGGAAGAGAGAAGGCGAAGACTTAATTATTCCAGCTGAAAAACATTTTGGCTCGTCCCTCCCCCCATCTCCATTTGGCCCAGGGGAAATGGCGCTTAATAAAACTAATCCAGATTAGGCTTTCTTTCATTAAATGTGAATTTGGCAATTTACCACAGCCTACCACCCCGCCGACCTCCGACCCCCATGCCCTGAGTGTTTACCGCTCACAGAAAAAACAGGCGAGTGGAGAGGATGAATTTACTTTTCTTAACTCAACTTGTTTGATTCGCCTCAGTTTGCCCCAGTATTCTCCAAATACAGACGGGAAAATTCATGAAGCCATCTGCAGGAGCAAAATGCTAAATATGAAAATTCACAATTCACAATATAAAAATATTTAAATTCTTATATTGTTAAATTTTATAATTTTGCAATACAAAATTTTACATTTTAGTTTATGTTACAGTACAGAATTGCAAAATTTAACATTTTACTATAATTGAATTTGACAATTCACAAAATTATTATATGTAACAGTTTTACAGTTGTATACATAAAATTGTTACATATAATCTATATTTATATAGATTATATGTAACAATTTTATAAAATGCTATAAAATCGTTACATATATTCTGCATTATATCTAATGATATAACGATATATTAAAAATATTTAATCTATATTTTCTCATGGATTAAATGTACCAATTTTCTAATCTAGTACATTTTTAACTTTGATCTTTGAGCATCACTTAAAGGTTTAGAAATGAATCAAAAACTAGAGAAATAAAAGATTTATCTATGTATTAGTAAAATCATTATATATATATATATATATATATA
>CAEGAG010051935.1:0-12583 GCA_903067065.1 Brachyrhaphis terrabensis
GTCTGCCTCTGGAGGGGCAATCACATTTTGGGGAGCTGCTTGAAGATTCTACATCACAACAGAACTCCCCCTTCCTTAGAATGGATTTGGAGGCTCTAAAAAGGGAAAACGGCTCCAGTCTCACAAAGATATCAGATGACGGCAGCTTTGATATGGATGAATTAAAAGAACAGAAGCAGGTTTTGTCTGAAAATGAGGAGGGAAGTGCAAAGTGCAGAGACTATGATGGAGATGAACATTGTGTGAACATTAACCAGTCTGTTTGTGCAAAACAAATTGAGCAAGATCGATGGCTTCAATCCAAGCTTAGGGATCCTGATAAAATGGCCAAGTTTGGAAAGTCGCCAAACAGTGAGGCTTGTCATTCGGAAAAAGAGTATATCCTGCATGATGTTGGGAAAACAAATCTGGACATTGCCCACGAGGACTTCTCTTCTAGTAAACGAAAGAAATTGGAGAATTTTGAACATGAGGTCCTGAAAGTAAAACGAGAGCATGACTTTCCAAATTCCCAGGAATTCAATAAAGACATCTACAGCATGTCGTCTTCTATAGGAGCTGGTCCGTCTTCAGAAAACGAAGATGATGAGACTTCCCGCATTTGTCTGTTAATTACAAAAAAGGAACAAAAATCGTCTCCAACTGATGAAAGCTATTCACGCACAGAATCCTTAAAAAATCATTTCAGCCTGACAGCCAGAAATTTACAGTCTTCTAACAATGCACACCCGAAGCTGAAAACGTCCTTACTTGGATTTGATGATGACGTAATGCCACACTGGGAGAGAAGAATGAAGTCAGATTCTCTCAGAATGGAAATGACATTCCCAAATGATACTCTAAAACGGGAAAATATTTGCAAACGCCTTAGTCAGGACTTAGAACCAGGAGAGTTGCAGTCTGATTCAGATGACGATGGAGACAACAAACACATTTCTCACAAACCAAGCAGTTCTTTGTCTTATATCCTCAGGGATCGTGATGAGAGAATGACTGACCTCAAGCTTTCAGGCTCCTTGGAGAAAAATAAGTTTTACTCATTTGCATTAGACAAAACAATAACTCCTGACACAAAAGCACTCCTTGAAAGAGCCAAGACTCTGTATTCCTCAAGGGAAGATAATTGGTCTTTTCTCCCCTCACGCTTTCCAGTGTCTCATAGTTGTTCTGAAAAAGACAAGGCAGTGCTAGCTCCACGCCCTATTCCTTCTTGGTACATGAAAAAAAAGAAAATCCGTACTGATTCTGTGGAAAAATTGCATGATAAAAAGGAAGAACTCAAGCAACAGGACCAAGAACGTCAGGAATTATTTGCCTCTCGTTTCTTGCACAGCTCCATCTTTGAACAGGATTCACGTCGACTGCAGCGTCTTGAACGTAAAGACCAAGACTTAGAAACCGGAAGTAGTAGGCCTTTTATCAAGGCTGGTGTTATAGAGACACATTCAGAATCTGGAGGAGCTGATATTCCAACAGAGCCTATCGTGCTTTTCCATAGTCGATTTTTGGAGCTTCAGCAGCAAAAAGACAAGGACCACAATCTACCTGACTCTGAAAGTGACCCAGTATTGTTGGAGATGAAAAGAGATGAAACTCTGAGCTGTGATAATGTGATATCTGACAAGGAACCAGAAGCTCCCCTAAAGGCTCGTGACAAATCACCTAGCCCCCCAATAACTATAAAAATGTCATCATTCCTCCCTTCCCCCAAGGAAACATGCCTAGCAGAGAAGGAAGCTTCAGATCCATCCACAGATCAATCAGTGCCAATTGTCAAAGAAGAAAAGGTTGAGCCATCTCTTGAGATATGCCCATCTCATTCCCCCCCTGTAAATATGATCAAATTAGCTGCTCCTGAGGTACCCATAAACCTCACACTTTCAGTTTCCGAACCAGAACCTGAAACAGAGTTAATTGAACCCAAAACAGATGGGGATAATAGTTTGGTGGCTGAACATGTTGTAGAAGATAAGCATCACACACCTGTTGTTTCCCCAAGTGCCTGTGAAAAAGAGACAATGGAATTTACTTATTCTGATTGTTCAAAGATAGAAAAACCCTCAGAAGTGAGTAAGTCAGAGCCTGAAAATGAAAGCCAGACCATGGAAAGCTTTGAGGACTCTCAAAAAACTGAGACAGATAGTGAGCCGTGTATGCCAGAACTAGAGGCTGAAGTGAAACCATTACCTACTCGCAGACAAACTAAGGGTAAAAGGGCCAAAACCCTTTCTGTATTACGTACGACACAACCAACCAACATTATCAGCAAGGAAAAACCTGCGACACGGAAAAGTGAACGGATTGACCGAGAGAAACTCAAAAGGGCATCGTCTCCTAGAGCAGAAGCACCTAAATTATCATATGAATCTAAAACTACATCCAAGTCTCCAATACATGCATCTGATTCAGAACAAAACCTTGAGTCGAGTTTAATTGTTGGGAGAACACGACGGAGGAATGTGAGGTCAGTCTATGCCACTCTACATGATGATGAACAAGCTGGGAAGGAAGTAACAGAGTCCCCTCGTTGCATGCGCAAACGAGCAGCCGACAAAGACCAAATACAACAAGAGGTTCAAATTTCTACCAATACTAGGCGGGGACGCCCGCCTAAAAGAGGTGTCAAACGAGTTGCAGATATATCACCAGTAAAAGGGGATCAGAAGAAAACAGTGGAAGCAGACACAGAGGCCAGAGAGGCATCAAATACTGCAGAAGTTGTGAAAACCTCTGAGGGATGGCGTTCACCTCGTACACAAAAAGTCCAACAAACTTCACTGACTTCCTCCACTCCAAACAAAAAGGGAAGTAGAATAGACAAATCATCTGGGAACAAATTTGTGTCAGCAGAACAAGCTGATCCATCAAGCAATGATGAATTAGCTAGCTCAGAACCCACTGGCAAGTCATCGGACAGGGCAGAAAGTGAAAGCTCACCCTTGCTCAGAAAAGAAAAAGATGCAAAAGATTTTGTTGAAAAAATATCTGTTGATCCAGAATTTGACATTGGTGCCTCTGAAAGGAGTAAACAGCCTGAAAAAATGTTAAAAGTTAAAACACCAAGGTTAAAACGAAATACTAAACAGATAACTGAAGACAAATCACACACTCTGAAAAATCTAGAAATCCGCGTAAGCGTTGATGACGTAAAAAGCCTTCTTCGCTCTGAAGATCTCGAGTCAGATACGTTTGCAGCTAATATTACAAAAGGCAAGATTATAGTAAAAGAGAATGAAGAAACAAGGATGGCAGACTTTGCAAAAGATACCAAAGAAATTACTACACAAGAAAATGAAGACGAGCTATCAGAATCTGAACCTCCTGCTGATCCAGCTGCTGTTCTTTTAGCACGACAGATGGAACTGGAGCAGGCAGTTGAAAATATTGCCAAACTTACAGTTGACCAGCCTCCAAGACCTTATAAAGAACCACCCCCTGGTCCGCCTACTGCATTGCCCCCTGTCATAGTGGAACCAGAAGTTGAAGTTGAAGATGAAGAGGAGAAGCGAGAAAATCCGGCAAGTGAAACAGAACTAGCTGCTGCTATTGATTCCATCACAGCTGAAGAAACCTGTGGGGATGCAGATGGCTTCACGGCTGCTCCTACTTACTCTGCTCTTGTTCCTACACCGGAATCTGTAATTTCTTCCTCATCCTCCTCCAATGACATCATGGAACCGGAAACACACATGGCAATCAATAATATCCTTGCTGGAGACTTGGATGACGACTCTCGAACCTCAAGCCCAAAAGCATCAATGACAGAATTGAAGACAGCTGATGAACCCATTCTTCTTGGTACACCCAAGAAGACAATTAAATCTAGAGCCAGAACCCCAAAGAAGTCAAGAAATCGTAAAGGTCCAGCTAGCAGAAAGGGGGACACTGCTGATGAAGTCTCTCAGTCAGAGCCCTCACCCATAAAGTTACCTGAGTCAATTCCAGAAGATCCAGAAACAGACTCAAAAGCAGTGACTGTTACAGCTGCAGTTTCTGCAGTGACTTCTGTGGTCACTGCCGTTGCAACGTGTAGACGTGATGTTACAAGTGCTATAACTGTAGACAACCCCAAAGAGGCAGAACAGCCTGAAGTGGAACAGCCTGTTCCTAAAGAATCCGCCTTTCATTTAGGCACAAGCAGCAGTTCTGTGACTAAAAAGCCTCTCCAAACAGCAGAACCAAGTACTCCTACCTTCGGCCCTGCTAATTCATCACCAGTTTCCCAGCTTAGTGTACCCCTGTTGCGACCTGCCAAAATGCCACTTTCTCCTGACTGGCCTCAGCGATCTGAAGAAAGCAGAATCTATGTTAATCCTTCCTGTCATGTCACAGTAGTAACTCCTACGATACCTCCATCAACTGCACTTGGATCGCCTGCAGCAAATCCTCCAATGCCCCCTGACACCAAGGCCTCTGACATTGATCCAAGTTCCAGTACCTTGAGAAAAATATTAATGGAACCTAAATATGTGTCTGCGTCAAACAGCAATTCTATAACTACCACTGTGGTATCATCGGCACTGTCGGATCATTCAAGGATGTCAGAGAATGAAAATCCCACAGACACACTTGTTTCAAGACATTTAAATTCTGAACAAAGACCACCTCTACCTCCCAAGTCACTGCGCCATAAGCCAGCCCCCCTCACAGAATCCCAACAGAACTGTGGGGAAAAGAAACCGCATACAATTATGTCTCCTACTACCTCAGTCATAAGTAGAATTCCAATGCCTTATGATACAGAAGAAACTCCACGAATTTCCCTAAGCAATCGAAGCATTGGCATGACGATGCCGAAACAGAAATTTAGATCAAACTCCAATGAGAATAACCGCTGTCATAATGTGGAGATAGCAGAAGATGTTTCTAGAGGGCGGTCTGTTGTTGAGCCGACTCCTTATCATACAGGTTCTAGCCCTGGCTTGAGGGTAAATACATCAGAGGGTGTTGTTGTTTTAAGTTATTCTGGTCAAAAGACAGAGGGACCGCACAGGATGAGAGCCAAAATTAGTCAAATCCCTGAAGCCAGTGCTGGTGATATAGAGTTTCAACAGTCTGTGTCCAAATCCCAGATAAAGCAAGACCCTATCATCACATCATCTCAGTCACCTAACCCCAAAGTTTCTTCAGCTCCTACTGGTTATGGGCACCCTGGAGTCCTTTTAACCAATCAGTCTTACAATTCTCAACCAGTTATTTCCAGTATCAAGCAAGATGTTCATGGATGCGACAAGTCTGAAGCTCCCTATCATACAACATCACCAGGTGTGGTGAAGATGTTCCAGTCGCCTGTTAGTTCCTCTCAAGTTTTGATGTACAATCAAGCTGTAATCCAGCAGCAGCATGGCAAAAGAGGGCTAGTGACAGATACATTAACAAAAAAGATGGACATTAGCAAAGCTGTTCCGCAGTCTAACTTGAGCCCAGTCACGAGTCCACACCACCCATCTATTCCTGGAACACGAATGAGCCCTAGTCACGGCAACACAAATGATAGGTCTGCTTTACATCTCAAGCAAGAACCTCAGTCTCCACGAACAGCTGGTCATTCCCCTTCACCCTTTGTCAAAACCTGTCCACTAAGCAGCTCTCCCATTGGAACTTCTGTGGTTTTAAGTCATGGTATGCCAACGCTGTCTACATACCCGTCCAGCATGCATCACTCCCATCCAGAACAGTCCTCTGTCATAATGCAGCCTCACAGTGTCACTCAGTCGTTAGCTCATGAAGCCAGAATGAACAACGCAACAATGCCAGGGATAAACTATGGAAGGCGAGGAGGCTGCCTACCTTCTCCGCACCCAGGATCTACAAAGAGCTCAAGTACACCACAGCCTGTTATTCGAGATATGGTTTTGCAGTCTCATTCAAGTCCCCAAAGGTCAATGTCAGGGAGTGGTGGCAGCAGTGTAAGTGAAGAAGAGCCAAGACACTTTAACCAAGCTCTTAGTCGACCTTCAGTTCCCCATTTACAGTCAGATGTAATGGTGGTTCACAGTGACCACAGAGGGCTCCACCCAGGCATCCGCATGGACCAGTACAGCAGAGAAATTCACCAGCGCATACTCCTGCACCAGCAACTAGGAGAACAGGCATCTGTAGAAGCACGGCAGTCTCGCAACTCAGAAACCGCAATAACATCTCCAAGCAACATCTCTGGACCTTCAAGAAGTCCAATACTGGTAAAGAGCATTGAATTCTCACCAAAAGAGCCTCTCAAATCACCAGAAGGAAAGCTAATGCATTTGAGCCCCAACGAAAGTAGAATTAGAGGAGTCCATGCATCCAGTCCTGTTTTAATGTCTTCTCACCCCCATGGAGTTCAACTAATGCATCCAGGAGGAGCAAGCTCCTTTCCAGTATATCGAGACATGCGGGGCTTCCCTTCCCAGTTTCCAGGACACAATCTGGCGAACCAGGGCATTTCATCTACACAGGTAAGAAACATACCATGATTTTATCATGTGGTAATTTCTGAGGATATTTTTACAGTCAAACCAGAATTGTGTACTGATCTTTGAATGTGATTTGAATTTTTCTTATCAGATCCCGGCGGAGCATGAGTTGGGAAACCGGAGCAAAATATCTCAGTCCCATGGAGGAGGAAGTGATTCCACACCTGAAAGCCCACATCTCCGTCACACTACCTCTTCTGAACCTTCACACATTTCTCGAATATCAGGAGAAACGATCTCTCCATCATACCAGTCCCCCTTGATGTCGCCCATGGGTCTCACTCATAAGCCAGATATGTCTCTACAGAAAGGCACTCGCACCTTCCTCCTTACTCCTCCGCCAACAGTACCCCCATCAAGTTCACAACAGCCACGACATGATACCAAGCTGGAACATTCCGGACATCGGTCAATTGACATGGTGCAGCTTTTGAAAGTAAGAGAATTATATGACCCATCAGTATGTTTGTTAGAGAGAGATAGTGTAAGAAGGAATAAGCAGAGCACTTAAAATAGACTTTCTACACTTCCTGTTCTTAGCTGTCATCAATTTCAACATAGGGAACATGAGGCAACATCACACCATGTGTGAGAGACGGCAGCATCTGTATAAAAAATAATGTTATCATTTTAAAACAAAGAGGAAATGAATAAAGAAATGAATATTTTGAATTCATTGTCTAACTTTAGAGGATAGCTCAATTAGTGAGGTTAGAATTACTAAAACGGCAATCTATTTTAGCTCTGACGTTTTCCAACTTTCCAAATTAAGCATGTTCCTTTGCAGACAGAGCTTGAACTCTCAAAAGGATAAAATATAGCAACTTTGCTGTAGTCTTTTCAGCCTTCTTGTTGTCTGCTAAAAGTCTTGCTCTCTTTCAGCATGCCTTTTATTTTTTCTGTGTTCCTGCTAACGTCCTTTCTAAACACCTCACTGCTGTTGAAAATGGCTCACTCTGACCCATCAGAGTGGTCATTAACAATGACCACACTGAAGAGTATAGACCTGCCAGCACTTGTGTGTCATGCATTCACAGATCTTAGATAAGATTTGAGTTTGCAACTCGCCGGTCAGATTTCTCTGTGCCATCTCAAGTTATCATCATATACAATTATTTTTGGTCTGAAGCAAAGGAGAAGCTATGCTTACAATAAATTTCTGTTTTTTAATTTTTTGCAGAAATATCCTATAGTTTGGCAAGGACTCTTGGCGCTGAAGAACGACCAGGCTGCCGTCCAGTTACACTTTGTGTCTGGAAACACCATCCTGGCTCAGCGCTCCCTCCCACCCCCAGAAGGAGGATCTCTTCTCCGTATTGTCCAGAGGATGAGGCTTGAGGCTTCCCAGTTGGACAGTGTGGCACGCAGAATGACTGTGAGTACCTTATTATTTTAGCTGAGTGCCAGCAACATGGATGAATGAATGAAATACATGTGTCACGGCCTTCTAGGTTCCAAAGCCAAAAATTTCCACCAAAGGCCTCGGGGTGGTAACAGGTGGTTTGGTTCTTGCACGCACTTCCGACTTGATTGTTTGAAAATACAAATATATATGCTTTATTTCTTGAAAGAATGTAGATGAAACAATTGCTAAAAATCTCTTACAACTTAACGTAATCTTCAAGTTCAAAAAGTGGTCAAAAATCTTTTTTACAAAAACCTCTCATCTTCATGCCAGACATTTGCCAAGCAAAAGGACCACCCGGTGTGTTCTTAATCACTTAAATTAATGGGAGGGTCTACTCTAAAGGTTACCAAAGTCATCTAAACAATTCCAAATGTAAAACTTAATTAAAGGTTTTTGTTCTAACCTGACTTAAGTATGTTCTAACTGTCCAAAGAAAAATTAAATGGAAAGAAACAACAGTTTTCAAAATGCAACATAAATGGCCACACCATGGATCACATAGAGTCATAGAACATAAATCTGTCATAAGTCTGTTGTGATATTTCTTTTTACGTTTAACTGACCCAAGTCTCTTTGTCAGATGGAAAATGACTACTGTTTGCTCCTGGCTCTACCCTGTGGTCGAGACCAAGAAGACGTCCTTGGTCAAACCCAAGCTTTGAAAAGTGGCTTCATCACTTACCTGCAAGCCAAACAGGCAGCTGGCATCATTAATGTGCCCAACCCTGGCTCTAATCAGGTTTGTTCTTGTTTCAGCTTTTCCTGTCCCTTTTGTCGATATTGTCGCTTTTCCACTCACACTATGTTCATCTCTGCAACTACAGGCAGCTTACGTGGTGCAAATATTCCCGCCGTGTGAATTCTCGGAGAGCCATCTTTCGCGCCTGGCTCCCGACCTTCTCAACAGCATCTCCAGCATTTCCCCTCACCTCATGATTGTTATAGCTTCTGTTTAATTACCTCCATTGTTTTTTTTGTTTTTTTTGTTTTTTTTCCCTGAACAATGCCAACACCAGCCCTTTTGGATTGAACCAGTTTGGAACCTGGAAATGCCTCATATTTATGAGTTTGACTTCAAAACATCAACAACAACAAAACATATCTTTCATGGTTTTTTTGGATTCAAGTTTTCTCCTTCAATTCACCAAGTCCTTAAATCACCCTGTGATGATGAATTCCAAAAGCTAAACCTTTTTTAAAGTAGGATGCAAAGGGTCAAACGGGGATTTTTGATGATCATTTTTGGATTACTGTTTTTTCTTTCTGCCATTTTTGGAGGTGTTCTGCATTGCCTTTTTGTATTTCATAACATTCATAAAGCTGTGGATGGAGACCTACAAGTAGGATGTTTTTTTACCTTCATAAAAAGTGATTGTGATCGTTTTTGTTTCTCTTTTTTTTTTAAACTTGAGAATTCATTGCACTATGTTGACAAAACTTTATGAACTTTGTACATATTTGTGCATAAATTGATACATGTTATGAATTTATTCTAGTGATCAGTCATGCTTGTGCTAGAGCAAAGAAAGCTATTGCCTACGGAATGATGGAGAATCTTCTCAGCTTCATCAATCACAAAGCTTTTCCTCCGACACCATCTGCAAGTTTCTGCGACATTTCCGATCTCATGTTTCCATCGCGACGTGTTCCCTGCCCCAAGGAACTCATGATGGGATCCGTAGAGTTGTATATTTTACACGCAATGCCTCAATAGGGGACAGTAAAAAAAGAAAAAGAAAAAAAAAAGAGACTTATTTAATTTGTTTCATTTGCGTCTTCTGTACGCCTAAAGGTATTATGGAGAATTGTGAAGCTGTAGATATTGTAAATATTTAAAGACTGAAGCAAAAATGGAGAGACCAAGCAAATTATTTTACAAGACAGATCGTGTTTTCAATGTTTCTTTAAGTATGCTGTCTCATTTTTTTTCTTATTTATTTCTGAATCATTTATTGTTTTTAGCCGGGGAAGAATGTGAATCGGAGAGAGTTGGAAGGGGATTTGCAGAGAAAAAAAAAAAGAAAAAAAAAAGGACTTTGTGCCAAAATGTCTTGCGAGTCATCATTATGTGCAAGTGTTTGGAAAAAAAAATGTGATCTGAACCTATTTTCATATTTAAATTAGTATTTTGCTGTTCAGAGGGCACATTGATTCATTTTTAAATATTTTGTTTATTGACATGATTCTAATACTGCAGTGCTTTTTACACAACGACGCTGCATTTTCATTTGAAGGAACTTTTTGTACTGTAGAGGTTGGTGTTTTTTTGTCTTTCGTCATTCCCCACATTGTCCTGTACTGCCCCCTGGTGTCTGAAACCCATCCCCTTAATATATGGAAGTCTGCATACTAAATTTATTCATGCCACTACTTTGTGCCACCTGTTGTATAGCATGCTTTATTTTCATATCTTAAATTGTAAGGTAGGATCATAAAGGCAAAGAATGTGACTTAAACTTGACGTTATGCCGCTAATGGATGTGTTGATCTTCTGTCTCCATCCTTCCTCCTGTCTGTCTCCTAGAGCCAAGCTGTAAATACCCACGTCTCTAATCTGTGCTCCCGTTTAGCTGCCCCCACCACCACCCTCCCTCTCACTTTGCAGTTGTCTTTATTCAGGGTCTTTATTTTTGTTTTGTGAAACAAAACAAAGCAGTCTAAAAAGAGACGGGAGATGAGTGAAACCGATGCTGAAAGTAAAAACCATGCTTGTCAGTTTTGTGGTGTAAATATTTCTACGACTGCAAGCTGAAAACTCTCATGGTTATGTTGAAGGCACTTATAATTTTTGATATACAAATGAAAGAGGAAAAAAAACCAGTCTTAAAACAGTGATTAATATGAAAAAATGTCTTTTGATCAACCTTCATTTTGAGTGTATTTTGCTGTTCCTCCATGAGGACATTTTAAACTGTAACATAAATGGTTGTTTAACTTACTTCTGAAGATCATTAAATGGTCCATGACTCTGCATTTTGTTTTTTTTTGTTTGTTTTTTTTGATCCTCAAAAATGGCCCTTTCTGCAACTTTTAATGTAGAGTGCTTTGAAAAGTATTTGCCTTGTTATGTTTTTCTTCTGATTTTAATTTTTATAGATAATCAGAAATTTGCACGCCAGACAAATATGACAAGAAGTAATACGATACAAACTTTTTCATTGAAGGTTTCATCATTTAGTGAAAACAAAAGCTATTCAAACCAATGACCTTATGTGAAAAAATAATTGCACTCTCAGCTTTTTACCTAGTGTCACCATTTGAGGCAAAAATTGGCATTTTGTCTCCTTTGATAAATGGTAATGAACTGTCCCTCACAGTTTTATTTCGGCCATTTTGTACAGTCTTGACCATAAGTAGCCAGTTTAAGGTAATGCCGCATCATTACAACAGAATTTTATCTTAGACTTTGACTGGGCCATTCTTAAACCATTCCTTTTTCTGCCATTTGGAAGTGGACTTACTGGTGTTCTTTGGATTATTATTCTGCTTCATAAATCAAATAAGCTTCAAGCCGCTATTTAAAGTTTGGGTTAACCCTTTGAGGTACTTTGCATTTTTTTGTTTCCTTAGATCATCAATAAAAAAGTTTTCACTTTTTTTTTTTTTTTCAAACAACTTAGTAGTTTTAAAAACAGAGACCTCTACCAAAAGGTTGAGTTAACCCTTTATGGTAAAACTCGGATAAAAAAAAAAAAAAGACTAAAAGCCTGGTAAAACTGTTACATTCTTTTTTTTCTGGCTAGCTAACAAAGTAGACACAACAGGCACCAAATAGTTGTAGCGGTATAGAACCAACTGCAGTTGTGAGGCATCTAAGTCCTTTTATTTCTGGTGATATGCAACAAAGCACTGAGAGCAGGCATCCAGGCACCGTTTGGACACTGAAGTGGCAAGTGTCCAAAGTTGTCATAAAATGAAAATGAATGAATGGGCGCAAGAGCTTGAATCTTTTCCTTGGAATTGTATCACCTATCAGGTTGTAACGGGAATCATAATGCCAATAATCCTCCATGGCTGGGAAACTCAAAACACCCGTGAAGAACAGCATTGCAAGGACATTTTCAATCTCCACAGGGCTGCAGTTGATTGCCCAGAAATTGGGGGATCCAGAGTAAAGGTGATTGTGGTGAGCAATATGGTGGATCGTCTCATCAGTGAAAAGTTTCTTGAAATACTGCAAAGGTATCTATTCAGCATCAGGAGCTTCAAATACAGAATCAGGAACACTGAATTCATCAATATCTTCATATCTGCATATCCTGGGAGTGGCATTCTTTGGGTGTGGAGGTTAACAGGAGAGTCAACTGGTTTGATTTTTGAAATGTTTTTCTTTATGCCTCCTCTTACGGGGTCCTGGTTTTGAAAATGGGCTAGTGGTTGGAGTCTCCTCTTCACTCATGGACTCAAAAGAAGTTTCATCTTCCTCTTGTGCAGGATGATAGTCAGGATCTTCTATTTGGTCATCATCATTGCTCAGATCAGAATTGTTCAGGTCGTTCTGGTATCAGAGCCTGAGATTTGTGTATCCTTTCACCATAAAAGGTTTTGCTGTCCATCTAGTATTTGTTGATAAAATTGAAATAGAACAATGTGACAATTTAGGCATATACATCAGCAAAGAGACTGGAATATGTCAGCTTAAGTCAGTAAGTGATATATTAGTAAATCAATCATTTGCTAATGTGTGTTTTTAGAAATTTATTTGACCTTCATAAAAAAA